>MJUT01017222.1:417793-486437 GCA_002080005.1 Gigantidas platifrons | reverse complement strand
TTTACTTGTCGTCTGACGTCTCGGTAATTTAGCTCACGCAATGAAAAAGTCCGAGGACTTGCATGACGTCATTTAATTTAAACCAATGAAATGAATGATTTAGAAAAGTTCGGGAAATATAATTGCTGAAACTACCACAGAGGGGAATAGTCCTAACATTATTGACCGCCACTACCGGGGGAATAGTCGTGTAGTTGATTTTAGGATGCAATAGCAAAATTAGTCATGTTTTTTTTTAAAGGAAACATATACTGAAGTATAATAATGTAAACAAATATATTATAAGTATAAACTTTCCAGAGCATTATGGTATTGTGGGTGCAGTCCCAAAGAGATGGAAAAACCTTATTTCAGAGTATGAGAGGCTGCATGATATTAAAAATGACATTGTTGACAGATGAAAAAGTAATAAAAAACATGCAAATATTTTTATAAATTGTATTTAGAAAACATAAAAGAAAGTCCTTTTAGGTCACAAAACAAATGGGCCCAAGAATTAGGAATACAAATAGATGATTGGGGGTATATTTATTCTTACCCATTTAGGACTACAAGAAACACTCAGCTTCAAAACTTTCAGTTCAAACTTTCCCATAGAATTACTGCTACAAATTATTTTCTTTTCAAGTGTGGCTTAAAAGAAACAGAACTATGCACTTTCTGTACAGAAACTAAAGAAAGTTTGTTGCATCTGATTTGGGAATGCACTTACACAAAAAAATATGGGTTTTCATTAGTAAATATTTTAGAAAGTTGTGGTCTGAACATGCAGTACATAAATGCCCCTAATATTATTTTGGGTATAACAAATCCTTTAGATCCAGATAACACTATTAACCAAGTCATTTTGATTTTAAAGTATTATTTATATAAATGTAGATGTTTGGGTGATAAACCCAGTATAAATGGTGGTATAAAATACCTGAAATATTATATTAAAATAGAAAAGACAACCATAAATTTCTTATCCTCTACACAAAATGAATATATATGTAAAAAGTGGTTGCCATTTGAAAATCTCCTTGGTGTTTGACATTTGAGTGTAGTGTTACAAAATGTTGGTCTTATAAATTAAATGTCTTTTGTTTAGGAAAAATTGTATATTCATATCATATGTGTTTTTCTGTATTTGTATCCGCCTCTGCTTTTCTTTAAAAAATAAACAAATTACAAAACAAAGTATAATAATGTTATTTATCGTCACTGTCAACATTTTGTTTCAGCAGCATCGTGTCTACCCTACTTATTATTAAGACTTCCTCGGAACGATATAATGAATTGTGCAGTTAATCTGCAAAAAATGTCTGAAAAATAATAGCTGACAATACATTAAACCACAAGAAAACGAGACCTCACTCATGTTGGTAATTTCTGGTTTGTTTTTGTTATGTTTGACGCCACTTTCAACAATATTCTAGATATATCGTGGCGGTCAGTTTTATTGGTGGACGAAACCATAGAACCCAGAGAAGGTAGTTTCTGAAACTGTCATAGTCGACACTGTACCCGATCGCTACGATACGAACTACACATACATATTATACGTAAAATACACTGTTAATATGATTATCCCTAGTACATGCTCTATTTGATTTAAAGCAGAGTTTGAAGATGCCAAAGGGTTAATCTGAATCCGTAAATCGGAGACGGACGGACAACACAATGGCCAAACGAACAAACAAGATCTACAAAACACTTACACAGAAAACTAAATTTCGAGCAACACGAGCTCATCTAAACCTGGGGTAAACTTTGGTCATTGGGAAGGGGAACCAGTTCCTGCTCCATCACTGGCACCCACTAGTGGGTCCACTAGTAGCAATTCAAGTCACACACAAATAGTTTTGTATTGGTATATCCTTCTAACATATTCAGGATATTGCATGACACATTTCGGAAGGACAATTTGACATTTAGCCGCGGGGAACGGAGGAAGATTATTTTCGTCTCGAATATTGTATCCACCAGTTCAATTAATATCAAGTGCAACAATTTAATTGAACAGTAAAATCAAATTAAGTCAGTAAAATCTTCTACTTGACATTTTCCAGGAAAGGTTAATTGTCTTTCCAATTAAGATTCAAACTTAACGAAGAGCGTTCTTAAAACAAATTGACCGTTTTAAAAGGTTAAAGCACTTCTTCCGATGAAAATTTAGGAGAATAATGTAGACCAAGTTGATTATTTTTGTCAATATTAATGTTAAATGATCCTGTATATACAATTTTTGTCTATATTTAGTAAAGTTTAGGAGTTTTACTCCTACGGAATGGTGCACTCGAAATAAACTTTTTAATGATTGGCAGTGGTTTACGATTGTAAGAAAATATTGAAGATGCCAAATGGGTAAACAGAATCCGTAAATCGAGGAAGGACATGTTAGTGTTTAATTTTCCTATCTGGATTAAAATTGGACATGCATATCAAATATTATACAGTAAAACCTGTCTAAACTGCTCCACGAACTGAGCTAAAGAAGAATTGTTGATGTTTAACGCCACTTTCAGCAATATTTCATCTATATCATGGCCACAAGTTTTAGTGGTGGAGGAACCACCGACCCTGAGTAAGCAACTGGTAAACTTTAGCACTTGCAGCTGCGAGTCGAGTGAACCCGTATTGGCTTGTATGAGTTGTTAGGTAATCCAACTGCCTAACTCACTGAGCAACCCGGGCCCCTAAAGAAGATCTCCATGATATCAACTAGTAGATAGCATTTAAATATATTATAATGCTTGTACTGTTATGATAGTTCCCGAATTTCACTACACAACTGCCCATCGAATTCAATCTTCGTTTCATGGATAAGCCAGCCATCTTTAGCACATGGGTGCCGGGTCTGGTGTCCATCCAACCTCCTGAAGACATGACAATGGCCTCAGGTTCAAGCCACCACCACTACGTCCCGATTATCAACTCTTATGAACTGAACTACGTTGTTCCTCGGTTTAAGCCATCACTACAAAAGTTTTATGATCCGCAAACTTCTAATTATGTATTGGGTTTTCTCAGAGTGAGTAAGTGATTGTTGTTTAACGCCAAGTGTGTAATATTTCAGCCATATCATGTCGAGAGCAAATTACTTTTCGATGAGAAAAGGGGATGATCACGATGATGACGACGTCCGCTTTGTACTCAACCAACACACTTAATTAGATTTGCTTAGTGCTAGCTCACTGAAATAAAGTCTGTGGATAGACGTGTTGTCCTACTTGTACATATTATCCTGATTTCAAGAAGACAAGTATGTGCTTTTTATAAGTGTTTGGCTTGAAATCACAGGGGAATATGTCTTTGACGTATTCTAACGTCAATATTCTTCACCTATTGCTGAGACAATGATCATTTATAATTAAAGTATTTCGATTTTGAAGACATTAATTACAAATCGCGATGATCGTTGCTACCTGAGGGCATATCTTGCACTAATAGCAGTTTGTATGAAGTCTTGCCTTGGGAAAACTGTCTAATATATATTTCTTGGCATTAATGAACGAAGCAATAATTCGCGTAGTCTAATATAGTATGGCATTGTATTGTAGAAAACCTCAATAACCAACCGCTTAATTTAATGCTTCATACTCTGTTTCTTGAAAGGAAGATGTAGTATATTAGTTTATGAAGCTGAGAAGAACGGTTGTTGACCTTTGTCGGTTAGGTATTCGTTCAAATAGAATTTTGTTTCTATTCTTTTTCCACATGAATGTTTTTCATTTCTATTTGTTTGTCTTCGTATCGTGTCTTGTGTACCCAATGTTTCGAGTTTGTCTGCACTGTCCATTCGTGATTGCCCATTCGGTTTTCTCTAATGTTTATTTAAACTGTTATGATAAACACGTCCATCAACATCAACAAATTGGACAATCACCTCCCATCTCATTGATCTCAAGACCTCTACATATGAAGGGGTCCGGGTGTCTCAATGAGTTAGGTCGTTGGATCTAACAACTCATACAAGCCTATCACCAATGCGGCCTGGGTTCGCGCCCAGCTTTGTAAATTACAAAAAAGGCTGCACTCGACTCACAGCCGCAAGTGATAAAGTTTACCAGTTGCTTGCCCAGGGTCGGTCGGCTGCCTCCACCACTAAATCTGGTCGCATTTTATAGCTGAAATATTGTTGAAAGGAGCGTTAAACACCAACATTCAAATTCAATCTACATATGATGTTGGTTGATTGATTGATTGATTGATTAATTGATATTGAACGTCCAGCGAGTAATTTTTCAGCCATCTTCAGGACGAGAATAATTTAAACGCCACGGGACTCGAAACAAGAAAATGCGATGGGTAGGGACGGATAATTTTGCCAGTGCAACATGTCTCCTATGGGCCACTCATGAGCATACTGCTCATAATGAGCTGTTACACTGGGTTCTTTAACGTGCGAAGAGGGTGGCAATCTCTCAACACGGGACCTCGGTTTTACTTACGTCTCATCCGAAGGACGGGTTGGTTGTCAACTTATGCATCCCGCACAACCGACGGACGCCCCTTCAAGCCGAAGAAGCTCTCGGTCCCATTTATATACCCCGGGGTTCCCGCGGGGTTGACCCCGTTTAGAGGACTAGTGCCTCTAGGACGGAGACACCTGGTGCCTATTCTACCCCCGGCACACCCTCTGGGAGGGGGTTATATATGACGTTGGAAGTCCAGGTCCAGGCTTGGTATGTGCACAAAAATATGTCTATGATTCCACACAGCATAACATCTTGTAGTGTTTAGTTCGTCATACGAGTATTTCTATTTTAAGGAAAGTTTGAAGATAACAAAGAGGTAACCAGAAGCCGTACAAGATACTAAATAAAAAAATAATGATTGAACAATATGAACCAAGAAGAGTAGGGGCTATGGTTGCACGCAGGTTTCAAGGAAGAGTAAGCAATTCCTACTCCACTACTTGCGCCCGTCGTGGTACTCTAATTACAAACCTACTGATAGGTCATGAACGGGAAGTGGAATCTATGGTAATGTGTAATGGTTAGCCAAGTTATTTAGTTTTAATTTTGCTAAATTGTGTTGTTTTCTTCATCCGAATTGTGGTTAATGTATTTTTCTCTCTTTGTGAGAGGGATGAACAAGTACAAGTACGGCAATTGGAATATATCCATGGTTATTAAATTGCTTCAATTCCAGAGTAGAAATAATTAGATTGAAGACCAACGCAATCAGCGTCGAAAACACTTTTGAGTTCGATGGCTCTGGTGAAATGTATTCAAGATTGTACGTGACTTACGCCTGGATGATGGTTGTGGGAGTGGATTCGAGGTTTCTTTTTTATTAAAACACATGGATACAGTGGGAAGTTATTGTTGACACATTCCTTTTTAATATTGAACAACGTCAATCATATATCAATTTTGCGCCTAATCGGATTACATATTTCAGAAAATCGTAGCTATGAATTTGACATAGCAAAGCTAGGGAGGTTTATTCCATTGGTATATCATAGCGTAAAAATCCCAATCCATTAATATATTGACGTGAAATATGTTCGCCCCTGTCAAATATACAAAAGCTACAAATGTCAATTCATTCAAGCGGCAGGTCTATCTTTATAGACTTATACCAGTATGGAAATGAACCCATGCATCACGTGCCATGATGTTTGGTTAACTGAAATATTGTTGAAAATGGTATTAAACCCGTACACTATTCAACCTGATCTTGAAGACAATCATTTACGACAGACAGTGCAGAAAGGTGATTAATATTATAAAGTTCCTTTTTCCTTGTCTGCAGGGAATCAAAACACATGTCATATTCTTTATAATTTTCTTTTGAAGGCCGACAATAGGTAACACCATTATTATCCAAGCTTGCATCTCATCAACCTAAGTGCAAGAAGGTCATAATAGAAACATGCGTTACTCCATTAAAAACATAGATTTAAAGATAAAAAGGAGCCTTTAATGGTATTGATTTACTCTATTCATATCTTCATCTAATTTTAAACAAAAACGAACTTTTATGTTTTTATGTTTTAGATCAATTCATAATGGTAGGGAACATTTATAGCCAGAGGCAGTGAATAAAGGGATTTTATACACGACTTTTAAAATTAGGTTGACAATGTAAATAAGAGTTTGAAGATACTAAAGGGGTAATCCTAATCCGTAAATAACAGAAGGACAGACAACGCAATGACCAACAGAAAAAGGAACACACAACGATCTACAAAACATTACACATAAAACTAAAGATCGAATTATGCGAATCCCACTAAGCATGGGGAGAGGGATGGTGAACTCATGTGTTCTGTAATGGTAAAATTGCTTGGTATATTTCATTGCTCGAGGTGGTAATTTTTCAATAAATTCATTTAGTTACTTTTTCTGATGTTTTCCTTGAAGTGTGAATATTTTTCGTTTATTTGCGTTGGTTTTCTTTTCTTATTTAATCACCCGTGACGTGATGTACCATAAACAATAAAAAAAAATATAGACGACATGACGTTAAACACATATAGTTTAATCTGGTTAATGAATCACAGAGCAAAAACAATTGTAACCTACGTTACAAGTTTAAAATTGTGGATCAATAATTAAAGTATTTTGTCAATCACGAATCAAAAGACAAAATGTTCTACATAGAACCTACAACAGTGAGTATGCTGAAGTTCGTTATCGATACATCTGTGTGTTAGGAGTTTACCACCGCCTCATTGTATTGAAAAGCTTGGACAAGTACCAAGCCAGGACAATGCACGGCCATGTGTATTAGTATTACTGGAGTCGAGTTTGCTACAGTTTCTTATATGTTTTATTGCGTGTTGGACTAAAATGTTCTGTCTGTGATATTGTCTTTTTACGACAGAGTGCAGAAACTTGATTATATAGTTTTTCCTTGTCTTCAGGGAATCAACACACATTTCATATTATTTATAATTTCCTTTTGAAGGCTAAGAAACATAACACAATTATTATCTTATCTCATAAATCAAGTGCTAGAAGGTCATACTATTAACATATTATTGCTTCACTCCATTCACATTTTGCTCGTCAATTAAAACAAATAATAAATGAACTTTAATGTATAATTAGTCTATATAAATGTATAATTAAGAAGTCGATTAATAACATTTTGTGGATCAAAATCATTTTGTATGTGCATATAACCATATTCATTGTGGCAAATCAAAACCAAAACAACAAAAATGGCCGTCAATCTTCCACAAACCGGTTCTAAAAGAGGCAAGCCTAGTGACTCTGACGAATTGTAACAACACCAAAAACAAACTGAAAGGCAAACTCGACAAAGGAAAAACACTAGTGGCTCAATTTCTGATGATATAATTGACTCTATCAAAGAACCCGAATCTGATAGTACCTGGTACAAAAATGATGAGGTGTTCAACAACACAACCCCTCTAGACAAATTCACAGTTGGTGATCTCACACGAGTAGTGGCTGATATACTTGGTGATCCACACTTTGTGTCCCAGATGTCTAAAATGATGTCGAAGCAAGTTGCAGTTAATCTTGGTAAACGTATTGAAGCTACATGCTTAAAATGTATTGAACCACTCACCCACAAGATAGAGAAACAAAGTAATCTAATTGATAACTTGCTATCCAGAGTATCTGTCCTTGAGAAAGATCTGGAAGATCAACAACAATATTCTCGAAGAACCAGCCTTCGCTTCAACAATGTTAATTTACCTTCAAACAGAGGAAAGGTCATTTACCCTATTGATACTGATTCTCTTGTACTTAATATCTGTAATGATAGTCTTGGCCAAGCTATAAGTCTAGACGATATTGGAAGAACCCATACGATTGGTCAAATCAGAGATGGCAAGGCTTCTATCATAGCTCGCTTCAACTCATATCGTAAGAGACACATTGTATACTCGAACAAGCGCAAACTAAAAAACCATCCGGACCGGACTTTCATATCGGAAAATCTAACACGACACAGATTCGAGCTCGTTCGTAAACTCAACTTTCATAGGAAACGTGGCGACATTAACTCTTATTGGACTCAAGATGGTCGTTTTATAGTCAAGCCAACCGAACAGTCTCATCCTCGTGAGTTCAAGACCATTTCAACTGAATCTGACATTTATCGTCTACTTGGTGTTCCTCCAAACGATGAAAACGATTTTGTCATTGAAAATGAGTCTCAAAATGCTGATTAATATAGCTGTTTGATAACATTAGCTTCTGTTTCAATATTACTTGTCTTTGATTTTCCGCCTTTCTTATATATTGTTTGTCCAATATTATATACACAAACTAACACGTGGTATTGTTTACTAACACTGGTTAAATTCTCTGACATTTCCCCTCTACAATTATCACAATTAGCGGGGCAATCTAAGGGTGTCTATATATTAATATTTTATATAGTCTAATTTCTCCTAATGTAAAGGAAAACTTAATACAACGGGTTAGAAAGTACTACTCTATGATATTATGTTAATATCAATAATTATGTGAAATAGATCCTTTCTCTAAAATGCACGAGTAAATAATGGTAATAACTATTCAAGTGCACCCTAGAAGTTGTGATATAACTATACAATACATTTATTTTCCTGACATTTCCCCTCTACGATTAGCACAATTAACGGGGGCAATATAAGGGTATCTATTTAACAATATTTTATACAGTCCAATTTCTCCTAATGTAAAGGAAAACTTAATACAACGGGTTAGAAAGTACTACTCTATGATATTATGTTAATATCAATAATTATGTGAAATAGTTCCTTTATCTAAAATGCATGAGTACATGATGGTAATAACTATTCAATCTAGAATTTGTGATATAACTGTACAATACATTTATTTTGCAACCGATGTAAACCACGCCTACTAATTATGTTTTCAATCTGGGTCAAGGTTGTGTCTACGGTGTTCGCGTTGTTGTTGTTTTATCCAATGCCGTTTATGTATCTCATGAGTAATCATGATTATTCATGTTTATTAATTATGCTAGTATGCTAATATAAATGTAAAAGATAGGAAAGATATATATATATTTTTTCTGTTTTTGTTTTTGTATGTCATATTATTGAGACGATAGACTTCATCTTAAAATTGTGCATATTTATCTTGTCCCCTATACTAAACCTAGACATTCACATTTGATCTCTCACCTGTATGTATGATAAGTGGTGATAAACGCTTCAATTCTTGTTAAATTCAGCTTCTCTCTTGTACAAGAACCCGATGGTTGTTCATACATCTTACGATAATTCCATTGTTTTTCACATTGATTGCCCTCTATTCAAATTGAATTACTTTTCCACAAACATCTCAATTGTTTATTTACAAAGTTTATAACTATGTTCCACAATAATTGCCTGTTCGGATACACTTCTATTATTAATCATGTTTGACCCTTCCTGATGGTCGTTGTATATCCATTTATTAAACACAATTTAAATCCATCCTACATATCGCACATTTTTTTTTTTCATGATCATTGTATTGTTTTTTATTTTATATTTTTCGTTAATCAAGTCGTTGTCGTCACTAACAGATGTATTTTGTATGATTTGCTGTTTATGTACTATTGCCATCCTCCCACCTACACGTGATTTTGTTTTTGTTGACAATGGGTAGTGACATCATCAGTCATAGGGTGGCAATAGGACTATTTTATATAAAGACAAATCCATCAGCTGTTAATTATATATTCTGTAAAACATTTAATAGTTTGGGTGTACTCTATTTGTTGGTAAGATATTGTCAGTATTTTATTTTAGAACCATATCGTTTTTTTTCACGGCAATGTCATTAATATAGCTTTGATTATCTGTTTTATAAAATTATGTCTATTACTGTCCGGGGATATTGAGCAAAATCCTGGGCCTACACAAGGGGACACAACTCGTACACTTCAATCATCAATTAGTATATGTCACCTCAATATAAGAAGTTTGAGAAACAAAATTGATAATATTGTACATATTGTTGAGGATTTTGATATAGTTTGCTTTACTGAAACTTACTTAGATCAACGGGTTCCAACCAATAATTTAGTAATTCCCGGTTTCAATTCCAATCCATTCAGATTGGATAGAAATACGTATGGAGGGGGTATAATGATGTATTTCAAAGACAATATTAATATAGTTCCAAGAACCGAGCTACAAGTAGATGGAATGGAAGCAATGTGGTTTGAAATAAAATCGAAAGTAGGTAACCTTTTATTAAATATAATATATAGGTCTCAAATTGAGGCCGGGTCTCTTTTCTTGAGGAATTTCAGCCAGATGGTGAGCTCAGCTCATGATTATTCAAGTAAAATTATCAGTCTTGGGGATTACAATATTGACTTTCTCGGGAACTTACCCACTGAAATAGCTGACATCATTAATTTGTATGGACTGGAAAATAAAATATGTGACCCATCCAGGTTTGGTTCAAATTCGTATTCTTTGTTGGATCCCATTCTTGTTTCTGACTCAATCACTGTTATTGAGTCAACTACCATTCCAATAAATCGTATTATTAGCGATCATGATCTCACATATATTGTTGTTAATTGTGGATATCATAATGTTACCTCGTTTAAAAGGAATGTGTGGCTATACAATAAAGGTAACTATGACTTATTTAAGCAGAGGGTAGGGGACACTGACTGGGGCGGTATTATTAACAATCAGACTGACATGGATATATCTTGTAATCTGTTTACTAAAAAATTCATGCAAATTGCACATGAATGTATACCCACTAACTGTGTTACAATTAGACCTAACGATAAGATATGGATGACATCTGAGATTAGAAAGGAAATACGAATCCGAGATCGCCATAGGAAAAAGTACATTAAAAATAAAATAGGCACAAATGAACGTAAATATAAAAATCAACGGAACAAAGTGAATAATTTGAAGAAATCTGCTAAGGAAAACTTTTATGTTAGTATAAATTAATCTTTGTCCGAGTTAAAAAATACAAATTGCAAACAATATTGGAAAACTATAAAAATGCTCATTAAAGGCGAGGGACAGTCTTCTGAATATCCCCCATTACGTAGTCCAAACCAGAACGACGCAAGTGCATTCGACAATTCTGACAAATGCAACTTGTTTAACGATTACTTCTGTTCCATAACTGACCTGCAAGACGACGACATACCATTACCAGACTTTGACGACCGGGGTCCCAACACTTTAACTGACATTTCTGTTGTTGTTGTTGTTGTTGAACAAGATATTATTGATATAATCTCATTACTTGATCCCAATAAGGCAGTTGGTCCTTTGTGTCTCCTTTTTAACAAATCGCTGAGAGATAAAATATTTCCAGCGGATTGGAAACTTGCCCATATTATCCCGATATTCAAATCTGGTGACAAATCGTCCGTGTCGAATTATCGACCTGTTGCTTTACTTAGTACTATAAGCAAGGTGTTTGAGAAGGTTGTTTACAAACATATATTTAATTTTCTAATGGAAAATGCATTGATATACAAATTCCAGTCTGGATTTCTCCCTGGCCATTATACAACTCATAGAGCTTATTAATGAAATATTTATGGTACTCGATAATCGTGAGCTTATATGTTTAATATTTTGTGATGTGAGTAAAGCTTTCGACAGAGTGTGGTTACGAGGTTTATTATTAAAATTAGAAAGATATGGTATTAAAGGAAATCTTCTCCCGTGGTTAAGGAGGGCTCATGTCCTATTTACATTATTTGTGTTGGCTTGCGCATAGCACTGTCCAACATGTATTGTGTTGTGTTTTTGCTTGGTTTTCTTCGTCTTGTGTACACTTTGTTGCCAGTTTCTCTAGATTGCACATTCGTTTGTTCTATCTGATATTTTCTCTTTGCGGCAGAGATCGAGTGCAGAAACTTGATTATAAAGTTCTTCCTTGTCTTCAGGGAATCAACACACATTTCATATTATTTATAATTTCCTTTTGAAGTTAGAAGCATAACACAAATATTATCTTAGGCTTACATCTCATAAATCAAGTGCTAGAAGGTCACGATATAAACATGTTATTGCTTCACTCCATTCATATTTTTCTCATAAATTAAAAACAATAGTAAATGAACTTTAATATATTATATAGGTTTATAATGGTATGTATGCTAGGGAACATTACTAGCCTAAAGCAGTGACGAAAATGATTTTATACACGATCTTTAAAATATGTTGACATTGTAAAAGTGGTAATATATTCGATTGCTCGAAGTGTTTATTTTCGATATATTCTAATAGTCTTATTTTCTGTTTGCCTGGAACTGTAAATATTTTTCATTGATTCGTTCTTTATATTATATTCCATCTTTTATATCGCCTATGGCGTGATGTACTACATACAACAGTATATTAAGTTTGTCAGTGACACGGATGTTTGTGTGTTTGTTACTTTTGGATATTCCCATTCCCTCCATCAACGTTATCAATATATTCGTTTCGCATGTTTTCCTCTGACTGTCAATATTTTTTCATTGATTCGTTTCATTTTTTAATCGCCCATGGCGTGTTGTACCGCAGATTAACATATCTTAAGCACGTCAATGACACAAATGTTTGTTTATTATTTACCAATACTACGATTTCCTCCTACAACATGAGCAATAAAACCGAACATCATGATATAGGTGACGTAACGTTAAAGATCATGATAAAATCTGTTGAATCCTTCACCATAAAAAAAATACATCAAAAGTTGTAACCCACGTAACAAGTTTATAGTGTCTGGTCACGAATTAACTTATTTTCACAAAGACAAAAGGCAAGATTGCTACCCAAAAAATATGTATTTTGGAGTTCCTTATTGATGTTTGTTGAGTTCAGAAGACACATGTTTCAACGAAACCTCGATATTCTAATGGAGTAAAACTGTGCTCCTTTCCTGGACGATATTTTCACTTACTCGAATGAGCTATATGGCAATTCTGAAATCAGTATTGTAATATTAAGATTTATTTGATTTGATTGTTGGTGTTTAACGCCACTTTCAACTATATCATGACGAACCACCGACCATGTGCCAGCAACTTGTAAACTTTATCACTTGCGGTTGCGAGTCGAGTGCACCTTTTTTGTAATTTACAAAGCCGTATTGGTGATAGGCGTGTATGAGCTGTTAGATCCAGCGACCTAACTCATTGAACCAATATTAAGAATTCCAATGGAGTAATTAGAAGACTTAAATCGTAGTAGGACCAACAACACAATGACCAAAAGGAAGTGGACAACCAATGATCTGCACAACACTGCACAGGAAACTAAAAATCGAGCAACACCAACTCACAAAAATATGTGAAAGACAAAATAATTATAATATTATATACAGGCGTCTTGATGAGGAGAGATCAATTAATATTCCAATCTTTACTAATTGGTTCCCATTGACATTCCCCAACGAACATGCTCTTTCGTTGCATATTTTTCGCAACGTTACAATGTACTTAGAACTACGACAATGATGTGTTTACTAGAAACACGTCGTGTGCACTACATGTAATATCTGTACGTTTTCATTACTACCCCCCGGGACGATACCTCCGCCGGGGGAGTATTAGTCCCCGAGGGTATCTTCCGACCCGTAGTTAATATTTGGACACTGACATAGTTTATTAAATATATATGTTATTGAAATTTGTAGTTCCTAAATCATGTAAATTTTATTACAGGTAAGGTTCTCCTCCCTCACGTGACGTTTGTCGGTTTTGGCCATCCTGTTTATGCACTTTTGTTCACTTTCTCCCAATTTAAGAAAACAAAACAAAAAATATTTGCCATTCCAGCCGTGGGATTAGGATTTGTTTGTGTTTAACGCCCCTTTCAGCAATATTTCAGCTATTTCATGGCTACCAGTTTTAGTGGTGGAAGAAGCCGGAGAGAACCACCGACCATGGGCAAGCAACTGGTAAACTTTATCACTTGCGATTGCGAGTCGAGTGCACCTATTTTTAAATTTACAAAGCCGGGCGTCAACCCACGCCGTATCGGTGATAAGCTTGTATGAGTTGTTAGGTAATCCAACTGCCTAACTCACTGAGCCACCCGGGCCCTTCCAACCTTGGGACTTAGAGTGTATCTGATGAGGGTTATTCCAGAAACGCGTCGTGCGCACTAAATTTGATATCTATCTACTTTTTTTATATAGTAGAAATATAAGTTGTACTCTAATAGATCGAAGTGAACCTATATTTGTTTATTAAGATCTATACATGTTTTTTTATTTAAATATTTGCACGTGTAGCCTCAGGTAATACAATTACATATGTTAATGATTAGTTTGTACTAAGAGTAATGAAGTGTAAAAAATATGACACTGTAGGAATAGTTTCAAAATCCAGTCTACAAATTCTAAAAATCAAAGGCAAAAAGACGACCGGAGAACCGAACGGTCTTTTAGATATAACTGTCCTCCATGATATTAGGTAGCCACGATATATCTGAAAAAAGAAATTGTTGAATGTGACGATTATCACCAAAAACTCAAATTACCCAACGAAAATGTACAACCAATTATTGAAGTAATTACTAAATATGTAATTTTATACTCTTTCATGTTTTATACAATACCACTACATTGTATTTACATGACATTGATGTATTTAACTGAGGTTCTCTTCATTAAAACATAGGAAATAAGTGTAATAACAAAATTACCGAACTCCTAACAATCTTCCAAAGGGAAAGTCAAAACTCATAAGTATATAAACAGACAAAATCAGTCAACAACCAGAACACTGTGAACACCGTAAGTAGTCGATTTTGCCTAGCTATCCTGTTTAGGCTATTAGGATTACTTGCCCTCAATGACTTGTAAATGATATAGACTTTGACTATGAACATTACTATGAGGTATTTACACACGTTGTGAATTTTTACTTTTCTATGTTTACCCTTGTCCTTTGTATATAACATTTTTGTACAGCGCTTAGAGTAATTTATATTTTTTTATTATATAATGCGCTATATAAGAAATGTAATTATTAAAATAAAATGTAACGACAAAACGTAATGAAAAAGCTGTGATGAAAAAAAACATAAAAAAGCAAAAAAAAACATAAAAAGCACTGTCAGTACCGATGCAAAATATATTACATATATATAAGAACATTTATATATCTCATGTTGCAGCATAGGAGATCAGAAAACACAGCTGAATTCGAATGTTTTATCTGCTCTGTCGAAGTACATTTATGATTCAGGCATACTATACCCAGACTGTTGTTTATTACAACACGACGGTGGTTGATTTATCACATATTGAATGACGTTTAATTTCCGGAATAACAGTAGCAGGAAATACGTAATGCTACCTTCAAAACATCAACCACACTTTATCAAAACAGTGATAATTAAGTGCTCTACAAATGAGCGACTGTATCTATTTCCTTATTAATTTCTGTGGTAATAGACATCTGGGAGATTTAATGCATTTTTCCTGCTATGAAAATGATGAAGTTGATTTATTGCCAATTAATGGGAACCAGTACAATCAAGGAACCAGTGTTATAATAACAAACTTGATAATACAAGAAAAATAACAAAAGGTAAAACGACGGTAATTGAGATAAAATCCTGGTCTGAGACTTTTGGTATGGAATCGACCTTTGGTATGTTTTTAAAACGCAATTAAAAACGGAAGCATGGCAATTCAGATAGACAGCTTCGACAATTTAGCATACATACGCTATGTCCTGTGGTAAATGCTTCGTCATTGAAATAATTTATTAGATATACATTTGTATTTATTTTCTAGATATACAATTCATTATGTTATTTATTTGTTTTTCATTAACACTAAGGTCAATATCACTCAGGAATATGTAACCTAATCTCTTTGTTTGACTTGCTCACAAAAAATTGTAAATTATATGTCTTTCCAATCTTTTCACTATGAGCGAACCTGGTGAAGTTTAGTCCGTCGTATTCACTTATTTGGATATATATGGGTTTTGTTTTTATCTCCCAAATAAAGAACTACGGAAAAGATAAATGAAAGTTTAAAAAAAAACCTAATAATTCAATTAAACGTAATGTATATACCTTAAGTTATCGAAGCTTAATAATAACAGTGTATTTAGAGTCAAAACTGTCTTATGCGACCTTTCAATAGAGCCGTTAAATATGGTCGAATGAGACAGGTAGGAGCTGAATACAGGTTTAGTTCATATGTAGTGCACTGTGAAGGGAAATAAAAGTTATGGTCATAACAATGGTAAGTACAGTCAAAAGAACAGCTTGAAGATACAAAAGGGAGATAATCATAATCCGTAAATCGAATAAGAACAGACAACACAATGACCAAAGGAAAACGTACAAAGGTACAAACAGACAAGAAAGGGCAAGTATATCCTGCTCCAATAGTTACACCCGTCGTGTAAACATAGTTACAAATACGGTGATAAGTCAATGAGAAAATGACCGGGAAGTATTTACGACACGTGGTACATTTACTTGGTCTTTTATGACACAGATATTCCATAACGGTCATGGTCGCGATCGTAAAACTTTCGAAGTGATGACTTGAACTTAAACCTGTCTTATGTAACCTTGAAAGGGAACAGTGAAATATGGTCATATGAGACAGGTGGTTGATTAATTCAAGTTTAATTGATATGAAATGGACTGTGAAGAGAAATAAAAGGTATTATCGGCAATTTGTGTAGTTTTCCTTTGAAGTGTGTCAATTGATAAAGCTTATCTCAACGTACTGGACGTGATATCAAAATTATTATGTCAGTCCACAATTAGGCATGCGTCAACTACCGCGCATGAATATACTTATTTAAAAAAAACAAGATTGGTTGCGTCATCAAAATCAATAATACGGGAAAAGGTCAACGTCATTTTCGTTACTATCTTAAACAAAACATTTAACGTTTGGCCATATTATTTGAATAATCAACATCCCTCAAAACCAAGAAATAACTACTTTGTAAAGATTGAACATCCTTAGGCTTTTACGATACATATTGATTTGTTTGTCTGCTTGTTATATAAAAACACTGCAATATCTAATGATGATTTAAAATTGAAATCAATCCAATCTATTCGTCGATACATCTAAATTCGTTTATATATATATTTATACATGCATATCTGCTATTCTTAGTAAAAAGACAGACTTTGTGTCGGTGTCTGTAATTAACTTTCTAAAATTAATAACATAAAATCTAAATGCCTTCCGAGTTGGATTATTATGGATGTTTATTGATTTGACCTACATTCAGAATATTTCAGTGAAACGTATTCGATACGGTTTTAGCACAAGTTTTTATGACAAAAATTACTTACCGGTAGCATATTCGAACATTATAATTTCCAAAACACACTTCAATCCAACAAAACCATCATAATGTATAACACACGTCAAATACAAAATGTAGTTAAAAAACACATATTGCCGCCTCGTTAACTAGTTTTTGAATGAACCTCGCGCGCCAGAACCGAATCACATTTATAAAAAAAAAAAAAAAAACAAGATCCATCCGCAAAAATATAATCCCATCAAAATATCGTTTTAAAGAATTCATTTGATTATTTTTTTAAAGTTAATTATAAATTACCGATAAACAGAATATTAGGCATTTTGTTTTTGGGACTGACTTTATCACGGGGTATATCAGGCTCGCCGTTCCGGCTCACCTGATATACCCCGTGATAAAGTCAGTCCCAAAACAAAATGCCTAATATTCTGTATTTATCGCTATTTTGCTGTATTTTCCTTTGTTCTTGTAATTTAAGAATTTCCCATCTCACGCTAGTAGAGTGAGATGGAAAATTATCGCCAGTAACTAAGTGTTGTCAAGGACGTACGTTGTATTATCGCTGTTTTCTAATACTTAAGTATGACTCCACCTAAGGATCATGCAGTGGGTGATTTATTGATAGTTGCAAAATTGGAGTTTATATGGTTCATATGTTGCATTTTGATGGAAAACTCATAAAATCCTTGATAATAAAAGATTAACGATGTANAATAGTAATTGTGCTTAAAAAAATGTCAGTATCTCAACAAAAATTATATAATTATGAATACAAAATAGCGATAAAATAATTAAAGATGTTTTTTAAAACTCGAGGACGTTTCTCAGTCATCTCTCATCGAAGGACTTCGCCCTTCAATGAGAGATGACTGAGAAAAGTCCTCTCGTTTAAAAAAAACATCGTTAATCACTTAATGTCACATTTTACAATGTATCGCTTAATAGAAGTGGCCACTAAAGCAGGATTGACCTCATTTAATTTGCTAAGTACAGTAATGTCACTATTTAACATACAAACCTACCACACTGATATAAATAATTAACCATGAATTATGCACACATTTGACGAAGAAGGTTAATAATAATTCAGTCATGAATGTAACAACATGTTTTGATGACAAAATGTCATTGAAGGGATAAAATGTTGTAGAATATTTACATCAATATAAAGAGGGAAACAAACATTGATTTGAAAGAGAAAATAAAGTTACCAGAAACTTGAAGATACACAAAAACGTAATCAGAGATTGTAAATGGAAGAAGGACAGATAATGCAATTACCATTAGAAAAAAGACACTGAATACCAATGATCTACACAACATTACACAAAATTGACATATTGAGAAACACGAATCCCACCACAACCTGGGATTTAACTCGGGTTTTCCAAGAGTGTAAGCAATTCCTGCTCCGTTAGTTGCACCCGTCGTGTTATGCTTGTTACAAACAAATCATGAAAGAGGAAAGGGGGAATATTGATTACGGAAGATTAGTTTGAAGATGTTAATCTGAAAACCGTAAATCGTAGAAGCTAAGAGCAAAAAATACAATGGACAAAGGCACAAACAACACGCTACAAAATACTACAGAAAACTACAGAGTGAGGAATGCAAAACCCTCTAAAACCGGAGCTAAACCCAGAAAAAGAATTAACATTTCCTATGGCACATGTCGTCTTACACCTGTAACAAACTCGGTGATAAGTCATTCATGAAATACAGGAATGTCATTTGTGACAAATATTCCGCAACGCTTAACCAAATCATGATGTCGAACGTCAAACTTTCTTAGACATGACTATAAATTGCCAACTATGAACCCATGGTTCAGTAGTTTTCTTGTTAGCAGCATATTATTAGTTTTTGGATGAATTTTCACAAGTAGTAGCTAAAACCACTATGATTATTCACTTAATATCACTCCTTTCTTCCAGATGTGCAATCGAATGTATGCCTCGTTAATGCTGCGTGGCTAGCGGAAAGCAACATATACCAATTGCATGGTCTTTGGTTTGATCACATTACATCGCTTTAATAAACACCTAACTGATACCCAAAATTAATACACTAAATAGCTATCACGTTATTTGTCTTTGTTTGCGAATAGTGGTGTTTTTTTTTCATCTTGTTTACCGTATGTTGCCAGTTTCTCTGGATTGCTCTTTTGTATTGCTACTTCGGTATTCTCTAACGTTCATTTGTCCTCTGTCTTGTGTATCCTGTATCCTATGTTGCCAGTTTCTCTGGATTGTCCTTTTTTGATTACCCATTCGGTATTCTCTAATGTGTCCAGTTTCTCTGGATTGTCCTTTTTTTATTGCCACTTCGGTATTCTCTAATGTGTCCAGTTTCTCTGGATTGTCCTTTTTTGATTACCCATTCGGTATTCTCTAATGTGTCCAGTTTCGCTGGATTGCCCTTTTTTGATTACCCATTCGGTATTCTCTAATGTGTCCAGTTTCTCTGGATTGTCCTTTTTTTATTGCCACTTCGGTATTCTCTAATGTGTCCAGTTTCTCTGGATTGTCCTTTTCTGATTACCCATTCGGTATTCTCTAATGTGTCCAGTTTCACTGGATTGCCCTTTTTTGATTACCCATTCGGTATTCTCTAATGTGTCCAGTTTCTCTGGATTGTCCTTTTTTGATTACCCATTCGGTATTCTATAATGTGTCCAGTTTCTCTGGATTGCCCTTTTTTGATTACCCATTCGGTATTCTCTAATGTGTCCAGATTCTCTGGATTGTCCTTTTTTGATTACCCATTCGGTATTCTCTAATGTGTCCAGTTTCTCTGGATTGTCCTTTTTTTATTACCCATTCGGTATTCTCTAATGTGTCCAGTTTCTCTGGATTGTCCTTTTTTTATTGCCACTTCGGTATTCTCTAATGTGTCCAGTTTCTCTGGATTGTCCTTTTTTGATTACCCATTCGGTATTCTCTAATGTGTCCAGTTTCGCTGGATTGCCCTTTTTGATTACCCATTCGGTATTCTCTAATGTGTCCAGTTTCTCTGGATTGTCCTTTTTTCGGTATTCTCTAATGTGTCCAGTTTCTCTGGATTGTCCTTTTTTGATTACCCATTCGGTATTCTCTAATGTGTCCAGTTTCTTTGGATTGCCCTTTTTTGAATACCCATTCGGTATTCTCTAATGTGTCCAGATTCTCTGGATTGTCCTTTTTTGATTACCCATTCGGTATTCTCTAATGTGTCCAGTTTATCTGGATTGTCCTTTTTTGATTACCCATTCGGTATTCTCTAATGTGTCCAGTTTCTCTGGATTGCCATTTTTTGATTACCCATTCGGTATTCTCTAATGTGTCCAGTTTCTCTGGATTGTCCTTTTTTTATTACACCTTCGGTATTCTCTAATGTGTCCAGTTTCTCTGGATTGCCCTTTTATTATTACCCCTTCGGTATTCTCTAATGTGTCCAGTTTCTCTGGATTGCCCTTTTTTGATTACCCCTTCGGTATTCTCTAATGTGTCCAGTTTCTCTTGATTGTCCTTTTTTGATTACCCCTTCGGTATTCTCTAATGTGTCCAGTTTCTCTGGCTTGCCCTTTTTTGGTTGCCCCTTCGGTATTCTCTAATGTGTCTAGTTTCTCTGTGGACTCTTTACTAAAAAATGACTTCTAGATAACGAAAAATAACTTCTTTAATACAAATAGACCGATAATTCATGCGTGAACATGTTTGTTCGTTACACCTTATGAACATGTGTTTTCCCTGATGTAATGCGACGATTACAATAATAAACATTAAACGTCATAATTTGTTGGAGGTGGTCTATTAAAATCGTATTTCCCAGCATTTATATGGATCAGGCAGTTACATAGCGAATGTGTTTAGAAATCAATGAACGATAGGAATCATTACTAAAGACGTATTATATTTTATAGTGTTAACTCTATGATAGCTGTCTTTGTAAATAATTATTGGAAATAATTTATATTTAGTATCATTCCTCACAAATTGCGAAAATCTGGGATAATATGTATTTTATTCGTAATTAATTTAAAATTTCAGAAAATATTGCATGGACAAATAATTGTTGGTATTTTCCTGATTATCAGTAGAATACATTGACATATCCATTCCGAAAATTCAATATTTACAACTATCACACATGCGATAGCACAGAAATATCACATTATATGATGATGTCTGTGATATATATGATGGTGATATTCATAATATACTTTAGTTATATACCGGAAGCAAAAGCAAAGGAGATTGAGAGGATATTGACCAGGGTCGAGTCGGTCATGCCGATATACAAAAGTACAACACAGGCGACATTGTCTAATATTAAGGAAACACAGCACGAATTTGAACCATCTGGTTATATGACACATCGTGGTAAACAATTAGGTGAAGGCAATGAAAACAAGAAAAATGTGGTTCGTGTAACGTCTATAGATACCAATTTGACAATTAAATGTGATTCTTGGAATAGTCTGAATAATAATTCCGTGAGCAACGAAAGCAAACAAAATAAAAATGATATAAGTGATTTATATGACTGTGATAACGTAACGAAAACACTATGCCTAAAAGTAGTTGGTGAATCAGAGCAAATACACGAAAGTGAAGTTATTTGTAGAACACATTCAAATCATAACTCCGCTTTATGTTTACATAATTCAATAAATAGTTGTTCTGGTCCATTTACCATAATATTGAACCTTGGAAGTATATTTCGGATAGATTTGATAGGACGCCAAGAACCCTATTATCATAATATTACAGTCATCAAAATTAACGGTAAGATCTGTTTTCTTATGAAATGTCTGTTCAATTAGTCTCATTGCACTCTGATAGTCTTTAAGTTGAAGTCATCATTTCGAAAGTTATATCATCGCCAAACTGACTGTTATCCTTATCATTTAGGGAATAAGATGTCCCGCTTTTCGTAGCACTATCTCGTCTTTTCTTCATGCATGAGTTATCACCGCATTCTTAGCAATAGTAATAAGACAGGTGCCGTTATTGGAGCAGGAACTACTTTCCATCTTTGGTGTGGCTCGTATTGCTCGACCTTTGGTTTTCTGTGTAGTACATTTTAGATCATTATTTATCTGTTTGTCCTTTTTTACCATTGTGTTGTCTGTCCTTCGGATTACAGCTTCTGATTACCCTTTTGGTATCTTCAAACTTTTCTTAATGTTTGCTTTTCATTTCCATTGTTTTGGGTTATTTAAGCTAGATTTCGTTGTAGATTAAACATGTTGATACTCAGTATGTTGTTTGTGGCCTACAAACCTTTTCGCAGGCGAGAACAATATATTGTCATACGTTAATGCTTTATATAAAAACAATAATATTTTAATAGAAATAAATGTATTAATGAAGTTGTAGTATCCGTTACGATTTCGGAATAAAAACAATGTATTTACCTTCAGTTGTTTGTAGGAGGTCTCATGTTGTATTTACGTTATATGTGTTTGTTTGCACATAGTGGTGTCCAAGACATATTGGATCTTGTCTGTGGTTTGTTTGTTTTTGTCTTGTGTGTCCCATGTTGTCGATTTCTTTGGATTGTTCACTTCGGGGTTCTTTATTTATTTGCAGATTTGCAGGAATCAATTGTGATGTCACAAATACCCCCTTTTAACGCTAAGTTTATCTTGCAGCCAAACCGAAAATAAAACCTCAAAAACAATATATTGATTTGTTTCTCGCTCTTAGTGTAACATATTTCATATATTAATATTTTGTCAACCTTGTTTGGTTTAAATTTCAATGAGTGTGTTTAATACAGAAACGTTTCAGTTGAGTTCGTGTTGCTCGATCTTTAGTTTTCATTGTTATGTTTTCTAGATTGTCCTTTCCTTTTTTTCTTTGGGCTATTGGTTTGTCTATGCTTTGATTTACAACTTCTGCTTACCCCCTTTTGGTATCTTCAAACGTGTATTGCTTTAAGATTTACTTCATACGTTTATTATGTATATGTATTGCCATTTAGTAGTACCATAGCTTAAGTACAGTTAGCCCTTATAAACATTACTAGCTCAATAATCAGTTATAATCACCCCTTCAATAGTCCTAGCTCAATAATCAGTTATAGTCACCCCTTCCATATAGTCCTAGCTCAATAATCAGTTATAGTCACCCCTTCCATATAGTCCTAGCTCAATAATCAGTTATAGTCACCCCTTTAATAGTCCTAGCTCAATAATCAGTTATAGTCACCCCTTCCATATAGTCCTAGCTCAATAATCAGTTATAGTCACCCCTTCAATAGTCCTAGCTCAATAATCAGTTATAATCACCCCTTCCATATAGTACTAGTTCAATAATCAGTTATAGTCACCCCTTCAATAGTCATAGCTCAATAATCAGTTATAATCACCTCTTCCATATAGTCCTAGCTCAATAAGCAGTTATAGTCACCCCTTTAATAGTCCTAGCTCAATAATCAAGTATAATCACCCCTTCCATATAGTCCTAGCTCAATAATCAGTTATAATCACCCCTTCCATATAGTCCTAGCTCAATAATCAGTCATAATCACTCCTTCCATACAGTCCTAGCTCAATAATCAGTTATAGTCACCCCTTTCAACAGTCCTAGCTCAATAATCAGTTATAATCACCCCTTCCATACAATCCTTGCTCAATAATCAGTTATAACCACCCCTTCCATACAATCCTAGCGGATTAATCAGTTGTAATCACCCCTTCCATACAGTCCTAGCTCAATAATCAGCTATAATCACCCCTTCTATACAGTCCTAGCTCAATAATCAGTTATAATCACCCCTTCCATGCAGTCCTAGCACAATAATCAGCTATAATCACCCCTTCCATACAGTCCTAGCTCAATAATCAGTTATAATCACCCCTTCCATACAATCCTTGCTCAATAATCAGTTATAACCACCCCTTCCATACAATCCTAGCGGATTAATCAGTTGTAATCACCCCTTCCATACAGTCCTAGCTCAATAATCAGCTATAATCACCCCTTCTATACAGTCCTAGCTCAATGATCAGTTATAATCACCCTTCCATGCATTCCTATCACAATAATCAGTTATAATCATCCCTTCCATGCAGTCCTAGCTCAATAATCAGTTATAATCACCCCTTCCATACAGTCCTAGCTCAATAATCAGTTATAATCACCCCTTCCATACAGTCTTAGTTCAATAATTCAATAATGAGTTATAATCACCCCTTCCATACAATCCTAGCTCAATAATCAGTTATAATCACCCCTTCCATAGAGTCCTAGCTCAATAATCAGTTATAATCACCCATTCCATGCAATCCTAGCTCAATAATCAGTTATAATCATCCCTTCCATGCAGTCCTAGCTCAATAATCAGTTATAATCACCCCTTCCATACAATCCTAGCTCATAAATCAGTTATAATCAACCCTTCCATACAATCATAGCTCAATAATCAGTTATAATCACCCCTTCCATACAATCATAGCTCAATAATCAGTTATAATCACCCCTTCCATACAATCCTAGCTCTATAATCAGTTATAATCACCCCTTCCATACAATCCTAGTTCAATAATCATTAATAATCACCCCTTCCATACAGTCGTAGTTCATTTTTAATTAGTTATAATCACCCCTTCCATACAGTCGTAGCTCAATAATTAGTTATGATCACCCCTTCCATACAGTCGTAGCTCAATAATTAGTTATAATCACCCCTTCCATACAATCATAGCTCAATAATCACACCTTCCATACAATCATAGCTCAATAATTAGTTATAATCACCCCTTCCATACAATCATAGCTCAATAATCACACCTTCCATACAATCATAGCTCAATAATTAGTTATAATCACCTCTTCCATACAGTCCTAGCTCAACAATTAGTTATAATCACCCTTCCATACAGTCCTAACTCTATAATCACCCCGTCCATACAATCCTAGCTCAATAATCACCCCTTCCATACAATTATAGCTCAATAATCAGTTATAATAACCCCTTCCATACAGTCCTAGCTCAATAATTAGTTATAATCACCCTTCCATACAGTCCTAGCTCAATAATTAGTTATAATCACCCTTCCATACAGTCCTAGCTCAATAATCAGTTATAATAACCCATTCCATACAGTCCTAGCTCAATAATCATTAACTCTGTGTTGCAATATAATCATATGACAGTCTTTTAAAATGTAGGAATCATATGGAGTAATGTTTATTGTCCTGCCTACCACTGAGGTTGGTTCGTGCTTAGAAATCCATACAAGTTAGGTTTATTTATTTGTTTATATCTGTATCGCCGTTTGAGATTCAGTTGTCACGAGTGTATGGCTGCGATCCCTGCAACAGTTTAACCTAGCCACACTTGGTTGTCTTAGCCAAGCTAGGAGCTGGATTTCCATCATCATATGCCGTCGTGATCTATTTTGTGTTAAGTGAGCTCAGGTAAAATATGTTTGTGTTCAGTAAGTCTGGGTGGGAGGTTTTTTTNGGGGGGGGGGGGGGGTAACCATCACAATTAAAACTGTTTTCATGACACTTTTGATATATTAAAGACATTTTCGTGGTCTATTGAACAATTTTGAAGAACTTATCCATCAAATCCATGATTCTGTGAAATACGTTATTTTTATAACAATAAAAACATACTTGGTGTAAATTAAGATAACTATTATTAATTTGCAAAAATCCCATAAGTTACCAACGGAGCGACGTTTCCTTTAAAAATCTATATAGCCCTGTTAACAATTTACATTTATTTTATTGAAGAAATAATTTGTTTCGATAGAACAATTCACAAATCGTTGTAAAATAAAGTCAATCATCCACAAAACGTGTCATTGTTTGGCAAAATTATATAGTTCGTAGTCGAAATGAGTTATGTACTTTTTTATGAAGAAAAAAATCATAATTTACTGAGATATAATTTGACATCTTAATCGAGTAGAATTGAGAAATCAATTTTATGATACCCAATAATACAAAAACACATACTTTATCATATCGTATAAAATATTGCTTTAAATCCAAAACAACTGTTTTGATACTGTATTGGTTGATTTGATTTGATTGATTTTTTGGTGTTTTAACGCCACTTTAAACATAATTTCAGCTATATCATGGCGACCAGTTTTAGTGGTGGAGGAAGCCGGAGTACCCGGAAAGAACCACCGACCATGGGCAAGCAACTGGTAAACTTTATCACCTGCAGCTGCGAGTCGAGCGCACGCTTTTTTGTAATTTACAAAGCCTGGTGCGAACCCACGCTGTATTGGTGATATGCTTGTATGAGTTGTTAGATCCAGCGACCTAACTCATTGACCCACCTGGGCCCCCAATACTGTATTGGTTAAGGTGATTAACATGAGTACGGTAGATCGTGGGCTGGCACCAACCCATAGACTATGGAGTTGGTACTTGTATATTACGGAGAAGAACAGGAGATTGGTCGGCATGACATCTCGATTATATGTCCAAGTTTGTCAACATGTCTTCTTCCTATGGACTGTATGATCTGTACATAGGTATATCGCAGAGCCTTCTTTTACTACATGACTACATCCTTGCTCCGGCCATGAATACGGCTCTATAACAATTTTTAAGATAGGCGGTGATAATCAGAGGACAGACAAGAAAATGACAGAAGGAAAGGAGAAAGGGCTTTTATCTACAAAATACTACACTGAAAACCAAAGATCAAGTAACATGAATCCCCACCCCCCAAAAAAAACCCAACGTGGGTCAACCTATGTGCTCCGGAAGGGTAACAAGTTCCTGCTCAACTAGCAACCCCTGTCGTTATCTAGACAGCTGCAATACTATTCATGTCATGCTTAACTACAATTCATCAATATATTTATAGCTAAGTCGTATTAACATATAGAAACAGGGGGCCCGGGTGGCTCAGTGAGTTAGGTCGCTGGATCTAACAACTCATACAAGCCTATCACCAATACGGCGTGGGTTCGCGCCCGGCTTTGTAAATTACAAAAAAGGGTGCACTCGACTCGCAACCGCAAGTGATAAAGTTTACCAGTTGCTTGCCCATGGTCGGTGGTTCTCTCCGGGTACTCCGGCTTCCTCCACCACTAAAACTGGTCGCCATGATATAGCTGAAATATTGTTGAAAGTGGTGTTAAACACCAAAAATCAAATCAAATCAAATCATATAGAAACATTACTTGATTTTGTTTAGATCTAGCACCACATAAGAAGTCAAATACACATCTGGTGAACGGTATTAATGACCGTATCTCACTTTCTCATAACACCATGCACAGCTTTACGTCAACCACCTACCGACTTCAATAAATCATTTCAATCATTAGGAAGTAACGATGTTATTTGTCGGATGCTAACTAGATATTAGTTTCCTTTTCATTGTATTTTATGAGATATTATAATATGATGTCGGTCATCTGCTATATACACAATGTAACCATATAACTGCTGACATACTTTACTTCGCACATGCGTAATACCGAAAGTCACTGAATTTACGAGATATTATAATATGGCGTTCTGTATTTGCTATGTAAACAATATAATGATATAATACTTGATATACTTTACTTCGTACATGCGTATTACCGGATTTATTAAGGACATTATTCCTTGGTGATTGCATGAAGCCTATTTATACAAGACCGTCAGGCATATTAACATTGAAGTGTTAGTTTTGTTTCTTTACATAATTATTCATTTTCCAGGAAGACAAAACACTAAAAATAGCCGCATGTCAACTTTAACTGGAATAAATTGTCGTCTTCCTGTGAAGTTGCTTTCAATGTAACGCTGGTGACATTAACACATACTGATTACAGTAACCATTTACTTTCATTTAGTCGTATTGGGCTAAATCGTAAAACACGGAAAACACTATTTTCGTAAAAATAAAAACAATCCCTGTCGCCCGAAATGAATTGCAGCGATAATAATATTACCCATGTGAAAATGCCTTACACATATCTTTCACGATTTACGAGTAGCTGATTTTAAAAGTAAAAACGTGACTTATTTTAGCAAAATAAAGAAAACAGCATGTGAAATGCGTCACATGTAAGGATATCAACTTAAACTTTCTTGCATGTCAAAATCGCCCACAAAAACGGCTTCTATGTACTAGTGCGTACCATATGTATATCATTTCGAATAAGTGATAGATTAAGTTTAAACTGTCAAACGTAAATTTAACTCTTCTAATTTCTTGTGTTTTATTTTCAATTTCAGAACAAAAGAATAGACCAGTTATCACTATAACATCGCCAGTATTATATAAGACTTCACCCCATTCAAAAATGACATTGAATGTGCAAGGTCTGTTCGACTACGATATAATGTTACTATATAATAATATATCAACTGTTTTAGACAAAGGATATGACAAATGGTAACTTTTAGTTTCTTGAAATAGATTTACAATTAGAATAATGAGAACTTAGCACCATTTTGAAAAAAAAGAACATTTCAGATATACAATGGCGATCAGTTTTTATCTTTGCAAGACACCGTTGCACACCAAAAAAATAGGTCTACCACAAGTTACTGGTAAACTTTAACAAATAGCACTGGATCGAATATACTTCACCTCGATCTCGCAATATTTATTTGTTTATATATTCAATGATGACATTAGGGAATGTAAATAACTCCATCGTACGACAACGGCAACGGAGCCTCTTAAAAATAGATGAAGAAACGTCTAATTATATAAAGCCAGAAAGACACAGGAAATAAGATTAAGCTGCTTACAATATATTCATCTGGCTACTTAATTTAAACGATTGATTGGTGTTTAACGCCAACGTTAGCAGTAGTTGAACTATGTTGCGGTGTGAACACATTTTGCATTAATTTAGACACCTAGAAAACCATTAGAAAAAACATACTTGCCAATAAGAGAAATGGTTTATATATACAAGTACAAAAAAACATTACAAGGATAAAACCATATATTTAGAACGCATGTTATCTAACTATATTTTGGCATATATTTTTTTGTTAAAAATGGAACTATATATTAGTTTGTTCTAATATAAAGTTTGCAATAATACTGTTCGTTTTAATTGAAATGCAATATGAATGTGTAAAGATACTATCTGACAAAAAAAAACAAATGAGACATTGATGTAAATTAGACTAGCCATAGACAGTGGAAAATACTTGGAGTGAGTGCGTGATTGTTGTTTAACGCCAACTCAACATTTTGTACGCTATTCCATGGCGAAAATAAGTTACTTTTCAACGAGATGATGAGGTCCGTTTTATAATATACCAACACGCTTAGTTGGATTTTTATAGTGCTAGCACACTGAAACAACAGTCATGTTGCTACACTCGGACACATTATCCGAATTGCGAGCCACCAGGCTTTGCCCTTTCTCCTTAATGATACGTGCCTAGTGGAGAAGCAACAAATACAAAATTGTATAGTCTTTTGTTTGACCTAACTGGGGCCCGATCCAATGCCATTTCACACTCGAGATGAGTACGATAACCAGTACACCACCAATCCGGTGTTCGTGAATATGAACATTGAATGTAGCTTGGACAGTATGCTATCGTGCAATTTAAGTACTATCAACTTTCAACTCATCTATGGGTTGATCATTTAAATATCCGATTTTATATACCCTCAGGAACGCATTTAAAAGCATATGCAACATCACTTAGCATGAAATCAAACAAACAAACAAACAAACGTGCAATCAAACACATATCGAATAAAAATCAAGTACAGTTTGGACATTAGAGACGAGAATATGACAAATTGTCTTTTAGCCGTTACGCGCACAGCTTATAATATGATATTTATATAGAATGATTATTCCCTTAAAATGACAATTTACTGCAGTTTTAATTGATAATCATCTCATTGTTGTTTGTCAGCAGAACTTAGCAAATCTTAAATAAATAATCTTTTTGAAGCGGTTATGGAAATACACATTCAGTTGTTTTTGTCTAAGCCGGAAATCTGAACTTTAATAGATTTGTGAACTGAAGGATCCCGGCTTCTTTAAAATAAATGCTTAGTAAATGAAATGCATATCAAATTATATTTTATAGGGATTCAACAATAGAACAGCAAGTTGGCTATATGCCCAATGATTTCCAGATGGAAATAACAATTAAGATGAATGCTGTAATTTCAACCGGAAGAAATATTATTCACGTGACGGAAGTTAAAATCAGAAATTTTACTGATCAACCGAACAATTCTTCTATAGGTAAATACTTGTATTATGTAATTATAGAAACAGATAAGACATTTAAATACAAAACTGAATATGCATGCATAAACACGTAGATATTTTATGTAGTTCACATGGTGTGTTTCTGGAATAACTTTCAAGTACGCTCATATCCAAATGTTTGGAAAGGCAATCATTTAAACCTCTTTAGTGGGACATTAAACCAAAGGATTTCAACAGGATCGTCAACATTGGCTTCGGTTACCTTGTCTGAGCATCTTGAAAGAGATTTACCTTAGTATTAATAAATAACAGTAGTTTTGAAGAGTACATTTCAAGCTAAAATGTATCTTATAGACTATGTAATAGTCGAAACATTGACTACTGGGCGGATGACACCGTCGTGGAACAATAGTCCATCAGCAGAGGCAGTGATAGTTAAAAAAAAAACGTAGATATTCCATCTAATGTTCTTAGAAATATTTCCTTTGCATCGTACTTTTGCTCGACATTCTTTTGATTTGAGAACCTGATTTTTATATATTAAAACTGAACCATTTCTACTTCAGAAAGAAAGGAAAACTACTATAAAGAATGTACATTCGACAATGGATTATGTCCCTGGGTAATATTGTCTGAAATAAACCAGACTTGTCAATTTGAAGTTGCTAGTGGTCTAGATGCAGCATTGTCCAAAAGAAAAGCTTTAAATGACCACAGTAATAATTCATTTGTAGGTAAGTACGTAATAAGTTTACAAAGAATATATAGACCACTATTTTTGTCCTTATTAACTTTACATTCGAGATATAATTACAAACGTTTTGATCCCCAGTCCAGTTGCTCTGTTTGTTTTGTGCTGTGTTGTTTTTCCTGTTTTTTTTTTAGTGTGTCGTCATTCTGTTTCTTGTACACAATTATGCTTGCGTATCTGGACTATTTATTCCTGATTGACCTTTCGGTTTTCTCTAACGCTTATATTGCTAACTTCTGTCGTGGACGTATCACAGACTTTGCTCGAATTATTCAGAGCGATTATTCATCTTAGTGCAAAATCATGCGTCTCGAATGGATATTTGTAATGCTTGCTATGAGTAGTGTCTTTGTAAGAAAGAATATGAATGTAAATGAAGATGATATGCTATCCAACTGCACACTTAGACACAAATTAAGGTAAAGGAACAACACGGTCAGTATTCTGCACTGTACAGTCACATTAGTGTCCTAAGTAGTGAACAAGAAAGGAGCAGTCATTGAAATGTGTGGTTGGCCTCTTTCTACAATTGTTCTATTGAATTTTGAATTTGTTTCGATAGTGTAGTATGTTTTGTTTATCATTTTATCATATCCTAAGCTGGGGGTGAAACGCCCAGCCCGCCTCCATATGAGCGCCACTTCTGTTTTCTGTAAAGTTCATTGAATTTGAATTTTGGTATTTAACGCCACTTTTAGCACTATTTCAGTTATATCATGGCAACCAGTGTTAGTGGTAAAGGAAGCCGGAGTACCCGGAGAGAAACACCGACCCTGGGCAAGCAACTGGTAAACTAAATCACTTGCGACTTTGAGTCAAGTGCACCTTTTTTGTAATTTACAAAGCTGAGCGCGAACCCACGCCGTATCGGTGATAGGCTTGTATGAGTTGTTAGATACAACGACATAACTGATTGAGCCACCCGGGCCACTCAAGGTTTATTGATATAACGACATAACTGATTGAGCCACCCGGGCCACTCAAGGTTTATTGATATAACTTAGTGTATATAATTTCAGTTCCTTGATGCGGGTTTATCAATATTCTGATTGAGCCACCCGGGCCACTCAAGGTTTATTGATATAACTTAGTGTATATAATTTCATTTCCTTGATGCGGGGTTATCAACATTCAATTTTAAAGTATGACTAATAATAATCAATGATAACTTTAGGACAGCAATACAGGCATTATTCCTTAACCTGCTTATTTATCTGATCTTAAGGATTGTTATCTATCATGCTAATACACATCCACGTCTATTCTTATCACAATGACATTTCACATTTGTTTATTTAATCACATGATGATACCATAGTGTACTGTAAATTACGTGTAAATGTTTATTCTTCGTTATATTCGTGTTTATATTCCTTGTTAGTGATGGTTAATTCTGATACTATTCTTTCCATATCGGAATAATTAATGAGAAAACATTTATATTAAATGTCAGGTGTCATTTGGTTGTAGCAATACATATAATTATACACCTTCAATCTAAAAAGGAAATTGAAAGCCATTATGCAAATAGTTGATTGTTTATGCAATACAGATCTGTCCCTGACCCTTAATTGTTGTTACATCATGTAAATTTCACTTGTTAAAAGTCAATCACAGTGACCGACTGATCGTAACTTTTTGTATGATTTAATTCGTATACAAATGTACCTGCTCTATTCATGAATTCTGCATTACCTGAATAGACATTATAGAAAACTGAAGGGAAACATACATTATTGAGCACGGGACAGAAAATGAGAACAAACAACATTGGAAACAATGTCATGTTAAATTGTTATGCAAATTACATGCAAATATGTGTTTTTTTAATTAAACATAAATTAGTTATTGAGAATGTCAGATGTCTGTTGGTGTTATCCATGTACATCATTATACGCCTTTTATTTTATTTAGAAATGGGTAAACTTATTTAAATAGTATGCCGTGTATGTTAGCTATATTGGAACATCCAAGAACAGTCTGACCGTGACATCATGCAAGTTTGTATCATTCATTAATGAACAGATCTGCCAGTCACTGTGGTCAATTCATTCAAACTTGTTGCATAATATAATTTGTACACTTGCAACACTGGTCTTTAAAAACATAAAGAAAAAAAGGGGAAGGGGGTGAGTTCAGCTGCACGCGAAGAATACACAGTTCCCTTTAGAAACCCATAATCTATTGTTTGACAATGTTATGTTAAAAAGTATTATATTCCTTAGAGGATACAAGAACAATCACAATTCAGATATATACATTAGATTGAGTAACATGACTGGTGTCTCATTAGAGGCAGTAACTGTTTGCCCTTCGGGAGCACCAGGCTTCACCCTCGGTTGTTCATATTTTTAGCTTTAGTGTTGTGTATTTGCTTTGTCTGTTCTGTGTCTTGTGTACCCAATGTTGCCAGTTTCTCTGGGATCTCCATTCTCGATTGTTCCTTCGGTATACACTAACCGTATACCGTAACGTGTATTGCTATAACTTAGTGTATATAATTTCATTTTCTTGATACTGTGTTATCCACAGTCAATTTAATAGCATGTCTAATAATAATATTTGATAACTTTGTCGTGATTGTACAGCTTTAAAAGACGGCAATGAAAAAAGGGTTCATCAACATGCTTTTTATCTGATCTTCAAGAATATTATCTATCATGATAACGTAAATCCACGCGATTTCTTATCAAAATGACATTTCCGATTTATTTTATAATCACAGGATGAGGCCACATATTGTTATGTAAATTACTTGTAAATATTTGTTTGTTCTTCATATTCGTGATTATATCCCCTGATGCTGATGTTTAATTCTGATACTATTCTTTCCATATCAGAATACTTAATGAAAACACATTATATTAAATGTCAGGTGTCAGTTGCTTTTTGAACTGCACATAATTATGCACCTTCAATATAGATAATAGAAAGTCATGATACAAATAGTTTACATTGTATATGCAATAACGGTCTGACCCTGCCATGTGGATATTGTTGCATCATGTAAATTTCAATTAATTAGCAATATGTCAATCACAGTGACCTACTAATTGTAACATTTTGTATGATTTAATTCGTACACTTACTCCATTCATGAATTTTCCATTTAAGTAAACGAACGTTAGAGAAAACCGAAGGTGGAAATCTGAAAGAATATGCAACATTGAGCACGGGACAGAGAACAAAGACAAACAAAACATTGATAACTATGCCATGTCAAATTACATGCAAATATGTGTTCTTCATATTCTTATTTATTTATCTCGATGTTTAATTCAGATAGTGTTTTATCTCATATCAGAATAATTAAACTAAAATCAGTTATTAAGAATGTAATATGTCTGTTGGTTTTAGCAATGTACATCATTATGTACCTTCGATATAAAAAAGAAATAGAAAGTAATTAAGTAAATATTAGGCCTGACCCTGACGCACGGTTGTTTTTACATCATGTTATTGAGAATGTCATGTTTTAGCAATGTACATCATTACACGCCTTCTATTGTATCAAGAAATGAGAAATCATATTGCAATAGTCTGTGGTATATGTTAATTATATTGGAAAATGCAAGAGCTGTCCGACCCTGACACAATATTATTGTTACATCATGTAAATTTCAATTATTCAATTAAGTAACAGATATATCAGTCACTCTGACCAAGTCATTATAACTTGTTGCATAATACAATTCGTGCACTTGCAACACGGAAACTACAAAATAAACCGGGGTGAGCCAGGCTGCACGAAAATTCTAAATGTATTGTTTGACAAGTTTATATGATAGGGTATACATGATCTAGTAATAACAATCACAATTCTGATAGATACATTAGATTGAGTAACTTTATAAGTATTGTTATGGTTATGGTGTGTAGCGCCACTTTTTGTCCATTATATTGTGGAGGCCAGCTTTATTGGTGCATGTAACAGGAGAAAACCAACCTGCTACAAGAGACAGAAAAAACTTAAACACAAAAGGTTGTATCGAGCATACCTCGCCATGAGCGGGATTTAAAATTACAACTTTAGAGATGATAGTCACTGGTTGCATAGGTAGTTCTAAGTTCAACTACCATACAATCACGACCACGACGATCCCTAACTTTAAGATCAACGCAAATTTCCGAAAACACCGGCAGTGAGAAAGGCAAAATTTCCTGTTTCGTGTATGGCATCCGTCGTGTGAGTGTATAAAACGAAACTGGTACTATGCAATGAGCAAATAAATAAATGCCATTGAATATTAAAATAAACTCCTTAGGAAATACTCGTGCTACTTTGATATTGATAATACATCTTGTCTATGTATATGCTTTACATTTCGCAGGTCAGTTTTTATACGTTCATGCACGAACAATGTGTTACAACAGAAAGGCGTCATTTAGAACCATGCAGTATCAGTATAAACCTGTCAAAGGAAACGCTACGTGTACGGTATGTACATACTAGGCATTAATTCACAGCCGGACATGATCATGACTTGACTTATTCCACTTTATCCCTTATTTATGTCCTGCACCTCTGAGGTAACACCTCTGCGCCATGCGTTCTTTGGTCTACCTCTCTTTTGTTTTCATTGGGGGTTCCATTCTAAGACCTGTTTTGTAATGTTGTTATTTGACTTTCTCAGTGTGTGTCCTATCCACTTCCATCGTCTTGATTTTGAAGTTGCTGAATTTGTTCATTTAATACGCGTTGTTATTGTTTTCTACTTGAAATTCTGAAAACAATTAAAATCAGATGCATTTTGATGATTTTTGTGATATACACCAAAATCTAGTTACATGTTTGATTTTACGCTTGCTGACTTTTAATTTATTTTTGAGCATTCTATTATATGCAGTAAAATATATTGACCAATATGACAGCCGGTCTCAGCCAGTGCTCCGTTGCGAATAATATAATATTGGGTAGGCTGGTCACTAATTGGACGGTTGAAAATAAAACCCTTAACCTAACCCTATTATTGTATCGCTAAAATAATAAGAGAGAAAAATAATAATTAGATGTTTGCAAGTAAAAGACGGTTGTCTATTCTACAGTATCATTGCTGTTTCAACATTAACGAACCAATTGTGAATACGAGTTGTTATCAATACATATCTTAGGCTACATAAACATAAATGTGTAAGCACAATTGAATATTATCAGGTTATGTTAAGTATATCTTGGCGGGGACAAACAGTGGTGCAGAAAAACTCGTGTAAAGTAAACAAAGAACACTCATTTTCATTGTTATTTTGCAATTCATATTCACCAAATAATCCTAAATCTAACAGTGATATAATGTACATATGCAATACGTATACCTTGAAATGTTCTGTTTTAATTCAGACCTATTTTTTTTTAATTGTTTATCGTACACTCATAAACATGGTGTTTATCATTATACTATCATTGTGGTGTTTATTGCTATTCAGTTTGTTCTTGTCTGTTTCTGACCCCTAGAAATAATTAATTTACTCTCTCGTTGTAGGTCACATTTGCAGTTATAGGAACTTTATTCTTACGTTTATCAGTCGTTATACCGACGTCCAAAACTATAGTTTCTTTATGGAATCAAACTCAGATATTTGATGAATGGACCGTCACTGAATTAATCATCCCTGAAGTAGATGACACATTAGCGTGAGTATAAGCTCTCTTATTTATGGTTTACATTTAAATGGCTCAGCGTCTTAGAAAAGTCATTGCAGCAAATCGGTAGTTTTCACCGGGACTCTGGTTTCATCCATCAATACAACTGACCTCCACAATATAACTGATATATTGTTGAAATTGGCGTTAAACACCATAGCCCTACCAAAAATCATATCATCTCATCAAATTGTTACTTGTTTTCATCTTTTACATGTAGTAACATTCCAGTAGTGTGCAAATATCTCTCAGTTGATCCAGGTTTCCAGAACTTGTGGTTTCTATCAAGATTCCCTTGATAGAGAGTTACTTCTAACAAAGAGGCTACTGACCCAGAGGTTCTTATTGGTTAAATTGAAGTAATCACTTCGAACATGTTACCATGACATGGCTTACCGTTAACGAACATCTATGGCACAAATAACCACATATATGTTCTACTTGTCGTAAACGCTTTAAGGTCATTTCCTCATTCACGACTTATCATCGTGTTTGTAACTAGAGTAACACTATGGATGCCACTAGTGGAGCAGGAACTGCATACCCTTCCGGACCACCTGAGTCCACCGCCGGTTTTTGGTTGTGTTCGTGTTACTCGATCACTAAATTATTGACACTATTTTGAATATAGCAAAAACATTAATAATCAGTAATCCCAACATTCATAGCTTATAATTTATAGGATATGAGAAATGTTAATCCATATATTGAAAAACAAAATATTCGAAATGGTATCCAATAATGTCATATCATTAACGAAGTCTGACCTCTTTGTAACCAAAAAGTATTAGAAATCGTAATCTAGTAGCTTATATCAATTAAAAATGTAGATATGCACGACTTTCATCAGGTACACCCAAAATCGAAATATTAGACATAAGAAAATATTGGGAGCATTAAAATCAAAGGGCCTAAAATGGATAGCCAATACGGATAATATCAGCTATGCCTGAGGGAGGAGGAGGGCCTTAGGTTGATTAATAATTATATTATTTAGTAATTTCGAGTTTTTGAAAGACAACTAATAATGGTTAGTTTGTGCAATATGTATGCATTATAGCGCAATAAAAAGAAATGTGATGTGAGATCCATTAAATCTCACATTGTCACATCACATCGGATATGCTTGTTGCACACTATTGTCTTCCTTACTATCAGCCCCAGTTGTGAAACAAAAAATGTTTAAACGGCACGACTGACATTATGATAAGAAATACAATCTTGGTCGTATTATTTTTATTTTTGATACAATTTGATTCAACCCACAATTTCTTTCGAAATGTCTGTACCAGGTCAGGGTCATTGCGGTTTTCACAGTTTTCCGGTTGCTGACTGATTTTGTCTGTTTGTTGACTTATGAGTTTTGCCTTTCCCTTTGGAAGATTGCTCAGTGTTTGGTAATGTTGTTATTACCTACCCTTATTTCAATACATTGAAATATAAATTCCATACATGGAGTATAACATTTCCGAGATCAATATATGCACTTAGGAAAACCGTTATATAAAAACAAACTACGATCATTAAAACAGATAATCGACAAATGCATTGTTGTTTGATCTCAAATTAAACATTATATGACATTTTTCGGCTCCATGAAATGTCTATTCCATTCATATGTGTCTTAGTGTAATCAATTTGCTTAATTTAAATATCAGTCAATAGAACACATATTTCTTTTGTCTATGTAATATGCCTTAAATCTATATCACACAAATATGATCATTGTATTTTTATTATTGTGGTATTTTATCTGTTTCTGTTATTACATTGTCCCAAATGGTAGAGTATATAGATGATTAACAAAATCGTTTGTTTCACAAAATTGTCTTTTGATTATGTCTATAGTATTTTAATGTAGCCCAGCATAAGCGACTATTGCCTCCTGTTTTTATTATGTAAGATCGTCTGTAACTATATAATAACTACATTTATTGCATACTTAGTTAAAATAAAGCCATTTTTGTATGACCAATATGACCGGAAGTAAACTGTCCATATGTCCCCCACCAGGGAAAATAACCGGTTATTGGAATACTACAAGATCATATCCAGATCGGCCCGGGCCAATATGGGTGTCTCTTTTCTAGATGTCGGAAGTATGTAATAAATAGCTTAATACATGGGCATTTCCATATTGGCCTGGTTATCATCCCTCGATCCATATTGGCCCTCGACTTTGTCTCGGGCCAAAATGGGTGTCTCGCGATGATAACCAGGCCAATATGGAAATGCCCATGTATTAATCTGTATTTATATCCAACCATACAACTCATCGATTCTTTTATATGCATTTTATGACAATTATTAAGTGATATATGTGCAGTCTTCAATGTTTATTTCGAACTCGAATTAGCCTTTTTTTTTGTTGGTTCTGGAAGTAATAATCCGGCCTATTCATTTTAGAGTTTACATTAATTAGAATTCTAAATTGTGGTATACACAACTACCTTATTCCAACCAATTGCCATGTAAGTTCCTCCTTTAGAAAGTTAAGAGTTCACACAGCCAAACGTGTCTCATATCCAGAAATTTATCGTACTTTCCGCATTAATATTCATCATATTTAAATTAGATTTTGATCACGTGACTGCAGTTTCAGGCTTGATGGATTGCTCCTCAGATTCTCAAATAATTGCTCATGACAGGGAATTATATTGCTTCCGTCAACGTCTCACTAATTAACATGTTATTGATGACTTCCGCAAAGTTTTTCGTCTGCTAAAATACAAATTGTTTTGTTGTTTTCTTTCAAATTTAGTCATTTTTTGAACTTGCGTGCTTGCAAAAATGATCATGTTATATTTTATAATAATAATGTGGGAACCTCGAGTTTAGAAGCTAGAAATATAAGGATTGTGAATAGTAATTTATCCAGAGTTCAGGAATCCAAATTAATTCCTGCAAGTTGACCACAAAATAGTATTCGTTGGTAAATTTGGTGTCGAACTCCATTATGTATTTCAGACATTTTACATAAACTGTCAAGGCCAGTGTAAGGGCTTGCCGCCTCAGATTTTCATACACTCCAGGAATCTCGAATCGTTCATGGTTGTCATTCATTTTTATCTCATTTAATTTGGCTTAATTCAAAGTCGCATTTTCAATTCCGGCAATTAACATCCATGTAGTTATAAAAAATGTTCTTCTATATAGATCATATGAAAATTGCAGACGTCCCGGCGTCGCCATCTTAGATATGCAAATGAGCAAAGTACCCATCATTTCTGGATATGTTTTGATTTTGATGCGAATTTTGATGTTCATTTCACCGTTCTCACTATACGACTCTCATCAGATTGTCAAATGGAAATAGGACCTATTTTGAAACGACGCCTATATTTGACTTTTGCTATTCAACTCTTTTGTATGAAAAACAATGGACGGATAATCGTATTGTGTTACCACACCATGAGTACAAACACAGTTCCATTCAACGTTAGCAAAGCGTTGCAAAACTGTAGATATTTCTTTTAATGCGCAAGACAAATTGTTGAAATAACCTTCACCTGGTCAGCTTATAGACAGCATATTAATACAATAAAATAATGTAAAGCTTTTTGGGAGCAAGTGCAAGTGCCTGTGCAATGCCAATAAAGTGAGCAGTCATGTTTCTGTGTGTTAATGGTATCGAATTTGCCTCTTTCTATTATTTTTATATTGGTATTTAGAAATGTTCCGACATTGTGGCATTTTTGCTTGAATTTGCATGTGATAAAACCAAACGCTTTAAACAAGATCGCCAAAATCGACAAAGGAAACTGTATATCTTAACCATATATTAGCTACTGTTCTTTTTTAATCTTAAATTTGATGCACGACATGTCTAAATCGCGAACAGGTTACACATTCAGTTAATCCATCTATATCAGATTCCTAACCAACATCTACATATAAGCAATTAACACTGTATAATATTCAACTCTATATTCATATTGATAAATAGACCTGACAAATTGTGTTGTCCATTATTATATAATACTTACTTCCGCCTGTTACCTCGATGCACTGGACGACTAGTGATAAATGTTTTCTTGTTATCTAAAAGAACAAACATCGATCATGAATTAGTCGTATTTTATTTTGTTGACATGACACTTGGATTTATCCATTTATCTTACTGTGTAAACTACAAATATCCATTTGTGAAACAAAATAATATATGCTCCTGAAGGGTAGCCATTATGATTACGATACCATGGATTAATGTTATTTTATTGTGTTGAGATGATACTTGGATTTACCATTAATCTTACTGTGTAGACGACAAATTTTCATTAGTAATAATAACAGTTCAATATATATATACATTTGATTCACAACATGGGAATACCATTATTTAATACGTAGACTAAAAGTATTTACATTTGACACATGACAACCCCACTGCACTGTCTAAAGAATCTGTTTCAACCGTTATCACGTCATACGATGTAACCTTTTAACAGATTATTCAACAAGTATATGTATCCTTGAGTCTCCCATGTAGCACTGAATTAAAATAAACTTTGTGCATATAATATCGTAGTGTTGTATTAAAAGGTGATTAAAACGCGAAATTGTGCGAATATTGGAAATTGCTCACAGATATGTTCCGATTGTCGTAATCGTAATCCGGTCCTTTGCCCATTCATGACTAATCACGAGCTCTGTAACGACAGTAAGACGACAGGCACCACACGTTGAACAGGGCGTGCTTAACATTCCGGAGTACGTGTATTCACCCCCGGTTTATTTTGGTAGTGCTAGCGTTGCTCAATCTTTAGTTTTTTGTGTAGAGATTTTTATTTCATTGTTTGTACGTTTACCCTTTTTCTTTTTGGCCATTATATTATATGCCCGTCTCTGATTATCCCTTTGGTATCTTCACATATTTCGTGTTAGTGATGGCACTGGTCTGACTATGCATCGTCGTGTAGCCCCGAATGAGTGACCAACAAGTCAGCAATAGCTCGTTATGTGAGCGTCATAGGCCATGGTTGGTGGCCGTATCAGAAGGTATGCCATTCAATAAAGGTGATGAATCCGCATCGAAAATTCAAATTAAAGCCACGCTTTGAAGCACGCCAATCTGTCATAGTGAAGATTTTGTTATTCACTGCGAGGTCAATAGTTGCTAAGATTTATGATGACTTCATCAGGAAAAATATTGTTGAAAGTGGCGTTAAAACACCAAAAATGAAATATAAATCATATGATTTTAGACAATAACAGAGAGAGTAAGAAAGATGACAAATTGTGTCTAAGAAAGGTCAGGATTCCGATGCGGAAATTTAAAATAATATAAAAAAATGTAGATATCAAATTTAGTTTGCAAGACGCGTTTTTTTCTAAGGTTCGAAAGACTTGAACGACCAACAACTTAAAACTATTCAAGAGCAATAAAAACCAAAAGCCACGCTATGAAGCACATATAACTACACTGTTTTAATTGACCAAGTGTATATGTTTGTTATTCACTCGAGGCAGATGCGTACTTGCTTTTAACCAGGAAACGACTCGGAATACACACGTTTTTACATTGACCGTGTAAACATTATCTTTTATATTGCAAGATAGTCAAGATTCAAACACGACAGGCCAGATTCAAAGAATAATGTCGCAATAACATCCAATTACAATAATCATCTATACACCATATTAAATACAGACAACAAGCTATCGTTTCTTTCTTATGTTGGTATATCAAAGGAACCTGCATACCACAACTTTACTTTGACTTTATTGGCTGGCTGATGTATTTATGACAAGTCTTTAGAAGACTGCAGCCAGACAATGTAATCTTGTACATTAGTTTTAGACGGTTTATGTTTTGATAACCATGGAAACGATTTATTCTATGTATCAGTTTATAGTCATTTTATTATTAATAAGAAAGGATATGAAGTATCTAACATTACACTCGGCAGCAATGTGGGGTTTTAATTAAGCGCCATTGATTTTGTGAAATCGAACGTTAAATTTGATTATACATCAGATTAATTGGTGGTAAAAAGTGCATGCTAACAGCTTTAACAGTATAAAGGACAGCATGGACACACACATTAGACTAATCGTAAATCAAACAGACCGAAAATCCTGAGGGCATCAATTGACAGCATAAACAATAGCTATGGAGTTACAATTATTCGAACAGACTTAACATGAAATGGTACCAGGACACAATTCTTATGTGTTGCAATTTGATGCATCCCACACTTCTACCTAATGTTACTTGGAATAGAATACAACAATTAGAAACATGCAATACCATGATTGAATAAAATAAAAAAAACACAAAATTACCATAATGTCGAAACAGTTAAAAAATATAACAGAAAAATCGTATAAAGAGGCAACATCGATACACTTAACACATAAAACATGAACTATTACACTTTCGTGGTTTGGTAGAGGCACTTCAATAACATGTGACTAGTTTTATGGGGGTAAAATACCAATCGTTCTCCCACACCTCCACAGGTGTAGATTGTTATTACACACAATCAATAGGAATATGCAATACCGTAAATGTAATAATATGAGGTCCGTGTTACTCACATTTTTCGATTTTTGTTGTTGCATTCATGTTTTGTCTGTCTTCGCCCTGTGTCTTATGTGACAATTGTTGCCAGTGCCTCTGCATTGTTCATTATTGATTGCTCCTTCGGCTTTCTCTGAGGTTTATATAGTAATATGACAAGCAACAAAAAAATACTACAAAATTCAATCTCTAAAACATTGGAAGAGGCACATCACTAGTTCATATAGACATGAACACTCACTTTCATGGTTTGTTGCAGACATTTCAATAAATAGAGGCGGCAATAAACTGGCTGTTTGGTACCAATCTTCCTTTATTGATAAAATAATGAGTTTTTTCAAGAGTTTACAACATGTGAAGAAAATGCCGACCCATCAAAACATTAATGTTGACTTGTCTGGCGTAGTTCTGTCCTGCACTTCAATAAAACATGAAGGGGTTTAAATAGTTTGAGCGGCCAAATCTGCTCCACTTAGTGAAATTATGCGATTATGCAAGTGTTGACATGCGAGTAAAAATACCATCCCTCAACCCATCGTTTTTCCTGCTGCTTATTGTAATAGCATACAACCATTATGAATAGGTGGTTAGTGTTGTGGTGTTTAACTCCACTTTCAACAAAATTTCAGATATAACGTGGCTGTTGGTTTTATTGGGGAGAAAACCACCAACCTGCCGCAAATCACTGATAAACTTCATCACATGTTGTATCGGGATTCGAACTCACACCATTAGTGGTGATAATCACTAATTCCACAGGTAGTTGTAGATCCGACTACCGTGCGATCACGACCACGACGGTCCCCATTACGAATATGGAATACCATGACATAATTAAGATCATTTTGTTTTTAGAATTCTGTTAATTAGATACCTTCATTAAAATTGGACTCGTACAGCCTTGAGGGAAATATAGCATTATTTTAAAACAGCATTGCTGCAATAATCAATGCTCACGAGTACGAAATAATAATAATGTTTTATTTAAATCTCTCAGTTGTATTTATTGTAAAATAGTTCGTTTCTTTATTGAAAAAATTAAATCCTTAAATTGAGTCATCAAATTATATAGTCCATATCGGGAAATAATATAACTGCTTACCCTTCGTGAGCAGCTGGGGTTTTTTTTCGTTGTTCTGTGTCTTATGTCCAGTATTGCGTGTGTCTCTGGATTGTCCATTTTGTGTCGTTTCTTCTGTTTATTCCCAACCTTTACTTTTCACCACTGCTGTGTATAGCACCGCCTTGTGATTGCTGTTCGCTTGTCGCGATTGTTTGGTTTTATTTCAATGTCATTTGTGCCATATTGCAGCTATTTACATCGTACATAAAGCTTTAAACAAAACATAGGATGGTTGTACTTCGATGATATAATTGGCGAATGGTTCGTTACCAGAGGACAAATCACACATAACAGCAATGTGACACAATATGCTTGCTTTCAGTGGGCCACTACCGATCGGTCATGACAAATAATCGATCACATACAAGGTATTCTATATACAAGGTATTCATTTGGGTCCCGTCATCAGAGCGATTTGTGTATTCAAATAAAAATCAAAGCAAACAACAGCTCCAAAATTAAATAGCTATATCGTAAAGAGATGCAAAATCGATACCCCTAATGCATAAATGCATAAGCGATCACTTTCCTACTTTTATAAAGGCAATTCACTCAAAAGTGGCAGGGTTAAGAAGAGGTTGAAGATACCAAAGGGGTAATCAGAATAAGTATATCGAAGAAGATCAGACAACACAATATAAGAAAGAAAAACAGTATAAAAGGACAAACAACGATCTACAAAACATACATACAAAACTAAAGATCTAGTAACACGAACCTCACTGAAAGGCGGAGGTGAACTCAGGTGATCCGGAGGGGTAAGCAGTTATTGCTCCACTAGTGACATGGTTCCGTCGTGTTAAGCTAGTTGTACGGGTCCTAATCTCCCTGTTTGTGAAGTGATGCGATCATACAAGTGTGTCCCAGAGACAGACTGCACGGTATCACCTTTGATTATTAATTTGTGGTATAAATTGGTCTTTTCTCCTACGCTTACAAAAGGAGCCCGGTTAGGCTAGTGTGGAAATATTATACAATATTTAATGTGATTATCTGTTATCACTCTGCACGAAGTAGAACTCATCAAACGTTATTAAACATATGTTATCATAATTATTTGTTTAAACAATGTTAGTTATGTCGTCTAATAATTAATAAATAAGTTGATTTGTAAATTATCTTTGTTTGATTCAGGAAAATCTCCAAACGTCCTATTTGCTTAATGGGGTTTCTATTATATAGTTTAATTAATATAAATGTGCAAGTTCCATATTTGCTGAATTTGAATTTGAATTTTACTGTTAGCTGAATTCTTGGTAATAAGTGCTACACAGGAATTGAAGTCAAAGGTATGCTGGAGTTTTATCGATAACATGCTTTTTTGTGATTTGACGACTCAATTATCAAACAATCATTGGTATTCGCATGAGAACAAACTGTGCCCTCTCCTTGCTGACATTTTTGTGATTTGACGACTCAATTATCAAACAATCATTGGTATTCGCATGAGAACAAACTGTGCCCTCTCCTTGCTGACATTTTCCGTTTATGTCTACGAGGCAGAGTTTATCCAAAAGGCAAATTAATTACATAAACACTCATGTACATTGATGCAGTCTTTGTAAATTAATAATGCAAACTTTGTTATGTGGGTTTATATAAACTACCTTAATGTAACTTCGTGATATAAAAGATAGAGACAGAGCTTCATCTGTCTCATTGCCTGACATTTACCTGGAATTTGACGCCAATAGTAATCAGAAGTGAGAAATAAAGGATATAACACCCGTAAGAGGGCAAGACGAACTAATCTCAGACACCCAAGGGAAAGAGTCCTGGTCTCCAACGAGGCTCTGCCGAGTTGGAGGCCAATAGAAATCTTTCCTGTGGGTGTCTGAGATTTTTCCGTCTTGCCCTCTTACCGGTGTTTGATTCTTTTTCTCACTAATTTTAAAAAATAATTCCACATTTGTTTTTCTTTACATTGTTTAATAATAATAATAATAACAGAGTGCTCTCCCTAGTTAGTAACTAACGTAAAGACAGAAATTACCTCCCTTTGACCAAATTTAAATACATTTTTTACAGGTATTTATCGCTGTTGTAGTAGCATTTATAATATGTTTATTAAATGCATTGTATTTTTATTATCAATACATTTAAAATACTACCAAGACACGGATGTATATCGATAAATCGACTTTTTACTTCAGCAACATGGAAAACAATTTTTCGGGAAAAAACTCGATGGAATGTAAACAAAACATTTTGTAAGCGTGTATGTTTTTGATGTGTACCGTATAATCTGATGCGAAAGGATGCATGTTTCTATTGTAGCCTAATTTTTGGGGGCAGTTGATAAGTGGCTGACTAGATAAATACACAAAACGTAAATATTTAAACGATTTTATTGATACAATGACATTTTGCGAAACGTAACATCTTTACGGGAAAAGTAGCGTGATATTCTTACCTCACCCACAGGTTGAGACACGGATATTTCACACGGCTAAAAATAGGAACTGTGCTGTCTCATTAGTGAGAAAGAGCGAGCTTATTTATTCCTTTTGCCTCAGTTGCAATATTTTTTAATTGAATTTCTGAACTATTCTGTGGCATTTTGTTATTTTTCCAGTTATATTGTATTAATTACAGTCATTATGCTCTAGAAAAGAAAAGTGAACGTAAAGTGTATGCACTCAAATTGATGGTTTGATAATTCCTAATAGGCACCGCGAATATCCGTAGTAATTACGCCTATCTTTTCAATTGCCATTGTCTTGTCTCGATATCGAAATATTTTCAGAGTCGTAAAACATTTTTCATTTCACCGATTTGTTTTGTCCCAGATTAGGGATAATGAATTCCATTCTGATAGCAGTAATGCAGCCGAACCCATTTTTTTCAAGCAAATTCGTATTTTGGCACATTGTTTGATACAATTACCAGTGTGTTGACTCGATATTGAATTATTTTCATAGTCGTTGAGCGTGCTCTATTTCATCGCTTTTTTTCTATCCCACATTACGGATAATGCATTCCATTTCGATAGCAGGAATGCAGCCGAAAGTTTTTTTTTTCAAGCTAATTCGTAATCTGGTACATGATTTGGCACTCACATCCTTTGATTATGAGCCTATTTAATGACGATTATTCCAGCAATGCGTTGTGCTCTCTAAGCTTGACATCTACATTTGTATCACCATGGTATTGCACAGTGATAGCATATAATGTATGCATCCTACACTATTCCGAATATAACTTTTAAACAACAAGACGAATCGAATCTTTCCTCGTGAAAATTCCTCCCTCTAAGATCCATAAATGACATTATCAGAAGCTGACAGTAATCCAAGTCCAAGGCTAAATCCTTAGTGTCTACTCTTGACGCAAGGAAACTAATTAATCAGGGGTTACAGAAGCATAAACAAGCTACATAATAAATTCCACAAATTTACAGATAATGATGAAAGCAAAAATGTGTCTTTACATAACATGACAGCTCCATAGACAATAGCAATACACTCACAGGATTTGTTATTAACTACAAACCCACAACGAATGTGCATTTTGTTGATTTGAGACCATTATTGCAAGGATCAAACAGGCTATTACTTGTCTTTACGTTCTGGGTTCCGCGTTCTGATTAAGATTGCCCCATACAAACGATGTTCGGTTCGTCTTTACCTCCAGTTGTTTGTAGGAGAGCTCATGTCTTATTTACGTTATTTGTGTTTGTTCGGTTCGTCTTTACCTCCAGTTGTTTGTATGAGAGCTCACGTCTTCTTTACGTTTTATGTGTTTGGTTGTGTCCAACACATATTGTGCTAAGTGTTAGATTTGTTTGTCTTCCTCTTGTTAACACTATGTTGACAATGTCTCTGGAATGTCTATGTTTTATTACCCCTTTGGTATTCACTAACGTTTATTTAGTGCAAGGGGCTAAGTTTTTGATACTTTTAATAAATGTAATATCGATAATATGACAAATATCCATTTTTAGTCCAAATGACGTAAAAAGATTTAGAAGATACCACAGGAGTAATCAGAATCCGTATATCGAAGACAACCCAATGGTCAAACAAAAATGTTTAAGGACGAACAGCGATCCATAAAACATACAAATAAAACTAAACATCGAGTAACACGAACACACTAAAAACCGTGGTTGAACCCAGGTGCTCCGGAAGGGTAAGCAGTTCCTGTTTACAAACCACTCGTCAACAGTGAAAAAAATCAGTATCACTAAAAACATAGATATCTAATTTAGTGTGCACGGCGTGTGTCTGGAATAACCTTCATCAAGTACGCTCAAGATCGAGATATTGGAAGGTCATATAATATAAAAGTATTGTGTAGCAATGCAACCAAAGAACCAAAAGAGGATGATCAACATTGGCTAGGATCGTCTATGCTTGAGAGAGAAGAACCTTAGTTTGATAATTAATTTTTTTAGGAATTTGAATAATAGGTATATCTGATAAACGACGTCAGTTCAGAAACATTGACTATTAGATTTAATAGCAAGATGTCCTTAATAACTCAGAAATCATATTTAGAAGTAATATATTGTCAACAGTGAAAACCCGAAAACCTAGCTACACTTGGTATATTACATTATTTGCGGAAATTATCCCTTAAAGATGAGAAAAGCTTGAGATAACATACTTAATCATAACTTGTAAGCTTTGAAACAACACTCCCATCCGGAGATCATTTTAATCAGATGTATACATCCTTTATATTTGTATATATAATCTTGGTTGTGGTAATGGAATTTATTTTATTTTTTCCCCAATAATTTATAGAAGCTATGCAACATACATTTCCTTTATTATAGTTTGATAGATATTGTCGTACTGGTGTGTGTTCTTGCACGTTGTTTTTTAATAGTTCACAGCAACACAAAAATCATATCAAATACAGAATGACGTCTTATTATTCACTTGACTAATTGTATAACGTCATATGATCATTATGCAGCCTATAAATCAAAACGATAAGAAGGTGACAATGGACTGGACATATACATGGAAATATGTCTAGCTCCATTACTGTTCCATTTGATCATTAGCGAATACAAAGTTAACATGCAATGTCGACCCTTATCATTACATGAACAGTAGGATGTTTCAGTAGTCCAGGACGTCAGTGCCTGTTGACAGGATGTTAATGATTTCATATCAGAAATGTATATTATTTGTATTTGCCAAATATTTATTTAATCAGTGTTTATTGATGATTTGTAAATTTTACCCTTTGATCACTGCACGTTATAATATATGTTAATATCATATCATAATTTTAAAAAAAACCTGTGCATTCTCAGTTTATAAATATGAAAAGTATAAAATACATATAAACTGGCTATTACTGAAAATATATATGTATAAACATTAATAAATATCCAACGCAGTTGTTATTGGGTTATTCCCGTGAAATTTAAAAGTCAAAGAACATTTGGAGAACATTGAGTTAACACTTCAATAATTGTTCATCACATATGGCTTTCAAATTGGTTGGTCTCTAACGCCGCCCACAGACGACGTCAATCATGTGAATTCTCATCTGGTTCTATTAATATCAACCCATGAATAAGCCATCTAAGGTAGACAACCCATCTAAGGTAGACATAACTTGTTTGTGTTGTAGATTTTACCTGCAGTTTGATACAGTAAGATCTACAGATATCTACAGAGACTATATTGCATTAGATGATATCTCCTTCTCTGAAGGCTGTTTATTAGAAGGTAGCATGCTATAGTTAGACTCAGTTCATTATTTACATACTATGTAACTATGTAATATATATAATATTCTCGTTGTATGGTTGTTTTTGGTTTTGTTTTTGGTTTTTTGTTTTGTTTTTTGCTTTTTTTTTTTCTTTTGTTTGTTTGTTGTTGTTGTTTTTTTGTCCTTTTTCTTTCACCATTGTATTGCCTTTTTTCGATTTACGAGTTCGGATGACCGATTTTGTATCTTGAAACTCTTCTTAGAAACACAAACCTCACTAAAAACAGAGAGTTTACGCAGATGCTCTATAATAGTAGGCAGTTCATGTTCCATTAATAGGACCCGTCGTGTTATCTTTAGAAATATCACATAGATTGTAAAATATTATGCATATACCTATATGTTATGTTCTAGCATGACGTCCTTCTTTTGCCTTGCAAACAAACGAGCGATCAATAAAATCTCATTAGCATATGTGCGGTACATATTTACGCCAGGTGAAACCATCACAAGATAAAGTTACTTACAAGGTGATTAATTTTTTAAACATCTATATTCACTGAAAATAATTGACATATCTAAAATTAATAATATACGACGTGGAATTAAAACATGTAAACCCAATATTATTTTTGCGAATGCTCCGACAACACGACTGACTTTCCCGTCGAATTATGCTGCATAAACTGTGTGTGACATTGTCCGCAAATGTAAATATAAATTATAGTCTTCCAATCAAAGTATACTACCATATTTGTACTGTTAGACGGATATTAGTATTTTATCTCTAGCCGGATTTATTTCTTAATTAGAATCATCAGACATCCAGGTAATGAAGGTTGGAGGTACAGATGATAGAGATTCTTTAGAGGTCATTATACCAGTATTTGCATCAGCAGCTTTCATGGCCATGGTCTTAGGTACAATTGCAGGTAAATTATTTATAGTGTTATTTTGATATTCCCATAATATTGTTTTTAAGTTGCGACTTTAACTCTAACCCGATTAATCCAGTTCCTGCTTCAGACTCCCTACGATAGCCACATAAACGCTTGGATGCATACGCAGTAAAACCACGTCAACCTGAAAAAAACAATGCAATAGATCATGGGATGTTTACATTTATTAGCCAGGAAAATTATCCTAATCTATTTGTAGTTGTAAACTTGTGGGTTGAGAATAATTGTTCTCATTGTAAACACATGTTCAATATTTTGGTTTTTTTGTTTGGTTTATAATGTTTAACGCCACTTTCAACATTACTTCAGCTATATCGTGGTGGTCAGTTTTATTGGGGGAGGAAACCGGAGTACCCGGAGAAAATCATCGATCTGTCGCAAGTCGCCGACAAACTATATCACACACTGTTGTATCGAGTACACCTAGCATGAGCGGGTTCACACTCACAACGTTAGTGGTGATAGGCACTCATTGCAGAGTCAGTTGTAAATCCAACTATCATAAGATCATGACCACAACCGCCCCTATGTTCAATAATTGAAAAGCATGAGGAATGAATATAAAAGGTCAACTCAAGGTGAAATTGTCATAGTAAAAGTGTTGACCGGATCATCGCATTGCGCAAAATCAGTAATGTATGGTATGTCTAATACAGATAGCGAGTGACTCAAAATTAATGATTGGGAAGTTCAAGCTCTCGTGAGACAATACCGATAGAGACCGCAGCAATTGTTCGATTAATGTTTGCTGTTCCATTTCTACTCTATCTCACTCATTGGCGTTTACACCAGAATTCACAGTCAAACATGATTATAAAGGGAACTGAATGATCCTGGAATTGTGTCCTTTATGAGCGGTTTTGTGCTTGATACGTAGGTTCAAATTATATGCACTAAGAGAATGAACAGCGATTTGCAGGTGGTATTTTAAGGACAATTTGATAGTGGTATTTACATTGTTCGCTGTATATGGCATCTCATGTGACGTTTGTGATATTTGGATTATCTGTTTTTAGATTGCTGATTCAACGTATTATGTGTCCTGTATGGTATGTGATTGCTGACTGTTTTCTCTATTGATGTAACTTACGATAATACAAATGGCTGTTATGATAAAACATTAATAATATTGACTGTGGTGTTAAACATACAAAAAATCAATCATTGTCAATTGCTATTTTGTAGTAATCACCAAATTGTATGGAAGGCACTCGTTAGTACGAAAAGGGCAACACATTCACAGCAGTCCCGTAAAATGGACATGTTTAGAAACATCGGATACAATCAGCATGCCCTCTATATCACTCACTAACTTCTGTCACATTGAGGAGTTTCTTACAAAAAAGAATCCCAACTACGAATGGTACAGTGGACGTCTACTTAACAATAAACTGACAGACATACCTAGAGGGAAGCTGACAATATCAAAGTAAGGAAAGTAATATTAAGAAGATTCATCTATGTTTATCTTACGCAGGGATGGTTTATAATGGGAATGCATTTCAAGGGAATTGATTGATTGATTTAGGAATACGATAATTGTTATCCCATCCATCCCCTTTTGAATTTGAATGTGATTTTTGGTATATTAACGCCACTTTCAGCACTATTTCAGCTATATCATGGCGACCAGATTTTGTGGTGGAGGAAGCCGGAGTATTCGGAGAGAACCACCGACCATGTGCAAGCAACTGGTAAGCTTTATCACTTGCAGCTGTGAGTCGAATACACCCTTTTTGTAATTTACAAAGCCGGGTGCGAACCCACGTCGTATTGGTGATAGGCTTGTATGAGCTATTAGATCCAGCGACCTAACTCATTAGGCCACCCGGGCCTCTCGAGTGAATTGATAAAACACGCTTATTAAAACAAAATAGTATGCACGTAAGTCACTGACAAATGTGATCACATGATGCTTTATCCAGTACACCTCGTCATGAGCGTATATATCTTGTAATGTGATTATATGTGTGCAATATATTATTATTTATCATGTCTTTACTTGTAGTGGAGAAGACATAATATGTTATATAAACGTGCGCCTCATCAATTTTGTGTTAGCTATTACAATACAATGTGCTTACACTTTTTTTCATGGACAGTGTTACATGCAACGCCGACAGCTAAAACTGATCAGAAAACCATGTTAATCACGTTTATGTACGAACAATAGTACACTGACGATCACCTCAAGCAATATAACGTTAATCAGATGCTGTTGGTGATCTTTCACGCATATGGAGCGTGGCATGCTTAAAACATTTCCGACTGTACATTTCGAAAATAGTATGAAACGAGTTCATTATATAAAATATATTACCGGTATCTTTGTTTCATTTTGTAGTAAGATTGGCAATGGTGCGTTCGGAGACGTATACAGCGGTATCATGCTGCAGGATTATCCACTTAAAAAATGTAGACACGTTGCTGTCAAGGTTTGTTTAATATAGAAATGCTTGATGACACCTATGTGGTCACCAGAAGCCAACTAATCGTTGGAAAAACAATACAATGGCCAAAATCTAAAACAATATTAGAAGACAATCAATGGTTTACAATACACTACAGAAACATAACGATTGAGCTCCACTGGGCGATTTAAGTTAAGTTGTTTGTGATGCATTAGTGTGGACAAATAGTTGCATAAGCATTAGAGAAAATATAATAGACAATCAAGAATGGAACATGCAGAGACACTGGTAACATTGGCTTTCCAAAGACACAAGACGAAGACAAACAACACAAGCAAACCAACAAAAACAACAGCACAAAAAAGCTTACAAAGATTAGCAACACAGACTCCACCAAACCCGGGGATGAACCACGGTACTCGCGAAGGGCAAGCTGTTCATGTTTCTTATAAGACACCCGTCATGTTACCCACAGAGTCAATATGTGTTGGACACCACTATATACGCAGACAACCATAAATAACGTAAATGAGATACAAACAACTGAGAAATTATAGAAGGCATGTTGGTTAGTCGTGAATTATCAATATAGAAGCACAAACAGGCATTAATTCATTTATTTTTTTATATTCAGACCGTGTTACAAGGATCATCAGAGAAAGCAAGAGTTGACTTTTTTCTGGAAGCCTTGACTTTAAGGTAATACAATTACAACTTAGATTTTAAGATTTTTAAATATCGAATATAAATGAAAGACAAAGGCACGATGGTGATATACAAATAACACCTAAATGATAGTCTTCATTTGTCTTGTATGCGTTCGTTGTGTTTGTTTGGTTTGTTTGGGTATAGTGGTGTCCAGCACATATTGTATTTTTCGTTTTCTTTGTCTTGTGTTTTGTGTATCCAAATGTTGCCAGTAAAGCCCGATTCTAATAGAAAGTGCTAAGGATTTCAGTCGCCCACAAACTGTCGTGGGTTAAACCGGGTAGTTAATTTTATATTTGCGTATTCTTCTAACTCCTAGTAATTCTTCTAGCTATATTACATCTGAAAATCGTGGAAGTGACATTTAATATTAATAACCTTACAGAGTGTTAGTTTTAGCTCATTTAAAATTCCCCAAATTCGGCAAAAATAGTATGTGACCATTATCTTCTACCTAATGCCTTACCATATGTCATTTATTTATAGCAAACTTTAATCTTAACGGCTTCAAATGCAAACTTTCCGCCGTGGGACAAAGCAATAATCCACAATGTGATATATTATCCATTTCCTTTTTTACGAAAGCTATTCCTGAAACGTGTCGAGCACACTAAATGCAAATTGTAAGTTTTTAAAATAAACACTGCATGAAAGTGTTAATCAAGTGTATTATTGCTCCCAGTATGACCATTTGATATTATATTTGTATGTTATAATTAAGTGCAAATACATTGAATACTAATATAACTGTTTTTATCATTACAGTAAATTCTCTCATCCAAATATTGTTGAATTCCTTGGAGTTTCAGTGGAAAAAAATGCAATATTATTGGTCTTAGAATATATGCCAGGTGGTGATTTGAAGAATTATCTTAGAAATTTAAGGTCCGGACAGGTAAGTCATACGATTATGCTAGTTTGCTTTAAACTCTACATAATCTGTTGTTAATCAAACGTACAAGTTACTGCATCATAATTGGAAATACCCACACGGTTGGTATAATGGTTAGCGTGCTCGCATCGGGTGCTGTAGATCGTGTGTTCAAGCCCCGTCGAGTCAAACCCAAAGACTTTAACAGTTGTATTTGGAGAAAGAGCAACAACTGTTTGAATCTGAATCAGTATAACATGTCCTGGTGGTACAACATGTCTCCCCAGTATAACATGTCCTGGTGGTGCAACATGTCTCCCTACTGTACGTTGGCCAGTGAAGTAGCAATATGAAAAACAAACAACCACGCGTGCTGGTCTAATACAAAGCGGACATCATAACTATCTCATCGAATGTAACTTGCTCTCGCCATGATATGGCTGTCAAAATTGCTCACTTGGCGTTAAACAACAATCACTTATTTACTCACTCTAATGTAGGGAATACTAACTGCGAAACAGTATTACGTATATTATTATGGTGTCCAGCACCTATTGTGTTGTATTTTACTTTGTTTTTCTTCGTGTTGTGTACCCTATGTTGCTAGTTTCTCTGCATTACCCATTTTTGATTGCCCCGTCGGTATTCTCTAACATTTATTTACCGAAGAGTTACCGATTTCACCAGTTTTTAAACGTGCGAAATTCCAACCCCCTAATGTATTATTTGGATTGAAATGGGATACGTTGATGGTAAGACATTAAAGTAGTAAACATTCAATTTCTAGACATATAGTGTCAGACGCTGAAATTATATCTTGTAAATCAAATAACAATATGAAACACGTTCTTATCGAGAAAAGCTGTAAACAGTCAAAAGCGTCTGTCTACAACTGTATCAAATATAAATCAGATATAACTGAAATATTGTTGAAATTTGCTCTAAGCATCATAAGCATCAACCAAATATATATCATATTTAAGGATCTGAGGCTATTATCACACTTTTAACAAATCACCCAGGGGAAATTTACGTAAGAATAAATATAATTAATTGGACCTGGATTGCAACATTGTTTGGTTTGCAAATCAACACGAATGGCACACAACACTGTTTTGTTCTACTGAAAGGTGATGCAAAATGTAATTAAAATAGAATCCGATTTGAAATAGTATTTATCAAATAATATGTAGTCGAGTTAATATGCGAAATATAATTAATTTAAATAAAAGAAAACGATTGGTATATGCCATCATGTGTCAAAATATCACATTTCAGTTTTATTTTTGGTATGCCGTCACCATTGTTAATATAATATATCGCTATATAGTCCATTTTCTTCAAATTCAAATACATAAACATTAAATTGACACCCCTTTCACTACATTGGTAATATAAAAATACATTGTCTGTGTTTTTCTAACCAATATCTGACACAGAAATAAGTTGTATTGAAGATTTGATGCAATGCTTATTTTGTCATGTATGTTATTATATAAAAGTAATGATGTACAAAAGTAATGGTGTACAAAATAACCACCCACAACCAAATGAGCAAACTTGTGACAAACCTCCAAGGCATAAAGACAGGAATGACGACACAAAGTCGATGCAGATATATGTCTTAGCTTGGAAGACGCACGCATGATTGACCGAGTTAAACTGGTTCATTTGATCCAAGCTCTCATATCCTGTCTGATGTCAAGGATCCCACCCATAAACAGCAAATAATAAACAAATGTATCTGAAAAGGCAATAGACTTTCACAGAAAAGAAGGACTTCCATATCAACACTGAAATATTAATACTTGTTTTGTCGATTAAAATCTTTTTTGAAGACTTTATATTTGATACTGAAAGTACCAATACCTTATCCTGAAATGCTAAAAACTTATTCAGTACAACTACATTTTACTAGATGAGGTCCCATGAGAAAGGTGTCCAAGCCAACCTTATATTTTTTTTTTCTTTTTAGACTGAGGACATTGATATCAGTTCTTCGCGGATGATGAACATGTGTATTGACGTGGCCAGAGCTTGTAAATATTTAGAAGAAATTAAATTTGTACATAGGTATATATTTTAATAAAAGAAAAATATTGAGGATCGCTTTGCAATAGCTCAGATATGTGTTGCTTATAGTTTTAGCTTACATGTGATAAAACAAAATGCCATTTACTATTGGCTCTCTTCGTTTTTGTAACTAATGTTGTTGATGCAATTTTATTTTATAATGAACGAGTACTTTAGGAGGTGAGACTTTAATCAACGATTTGTCTTGTCTTATGTTAAGATTAACAGGCAATTAGAAATCAATTAATGAGAGGTAAATCAATCATAATATCAAAGGATAATTTTGATTGATGACTTACCTAATATGTACCTGCTCTAACCAATATTACAGAAATATATGTGTGACCGATTTTAAAGTCATTTGCATGAAAAATATATCAAATTACAGAAATGGTGGAATAATATTTGAATTATATATTTTTTCAACAAACGTTTGTCTGCATGATAATATGTGTTTTGACTTCCTGTCAAAATGAATAAAATGAAAAACAACAACAATACTCTACTGTGGAAGCATTTTTAAAATCCAATAGAAAATGCGTAGAAATCGATACCTTTGATAGAAATACATGACCACTCCTTGATTGGAATAATAACTTTGATCAAAGGTGACCGGGATAATAAACACTAGAGAGAGACAATAAAAAGAAACTGGCAACATCACGAAGACAAACAAAGCAAAAACACAACTCAATATGAGTTAGACACCACTAACAAACTAACAAACACAAATAACATAAATAAGACATCAGTCATCCTTCAAATAACAGGAGGTAAAGACGAACCTAACATCGTTTTTATCTGGTAATCCTGTAGGATACACGGAACTCAAGAGTGCAAATACGCAATATAGAACAAAATAAATACTAGAAAGATGAGTAAAACGTACCTTAAAAACCTGGGGTGAACTCAAGTGCTCGCGAAGGGTAGTAGTACAATTATTAACCATCAATGTTTAGTTTTTATCATTATTTGTAGGGATATAGCGGCCAGGAATTGTCTGTTAACATCAAAACGTAAAGACATAGTTGTGAAACTAGCAGACTTCGGACTTGCTAGAGATATTCTAAGGTAATAAATGTTGAACTTATATATGGGACTTATTGGTTTCCATGCTAATTTGTTTCCCGGGGAGAGACTTTCAATATAATAGTCTTTCCTATCATCGTGATGACGGCAACTATAAGGAGAAAACAGACATGTGTACGTGTGATTTATATCTATTACATTATAGCATTTCAATGTACAATAAGGACCCGGGTGGCTCAATGAGTTAGGTAGTCGGATTAACTAACAACTCATGCAAGCCTTTCACCAATACGGCGTGGGTTCGCGCCCGGTTTTGTAAATTACAAAAAAGGTACACTCGACTCGCAGCCGCAAGTGATAAAGTTTACCAGTTGCTTGCTCATGGTCGGTGGTTCTCTGCGGCTTCTTCCACCACTCAAACTGGTCGCCATTATATAGCTGAAATATTGCTGAAGGTGGCGGTAAAACGCCAAATATCAAATCAAATCAAAGCAATGCACAATATATCATACATTGCTTTGTAATGCTAATAAATAACTGCAGAAAAAAACATTCGAAATACTTAAAAGCAGAGAAAAAAACATTAAAACAGTTTTTATTAATTTACCAAAGTGCCTAATCGCATAGAAAGTTGGAATTTTCTAAATCAACTAAGGGGGAGGGTCGTAGTGTTAAACGCCACTTTCAAAACTATTTCAGACATATCCTTGGGGTCATGTTATTGGTGGAGGAAACCGAAGTGTATAAAGAAAACAACCGGTCTACCCCATGTCACTGACAAACTTCGACATTTGCACATACAATGCAAAATATGCCCACCTGTGTTTTTGGTTGCAAAAATTGAGATGTATTGCGGAATACCAGACCTTTAGGAATGAAACGCACAGTCAACATATCTATATTAAACCTATCTAGATAGCTTGTCCTAAACTGTTATCGATAAAAAGATAAAGTTTTATGGTTTATGGTCCTTAACGCCACTTTCAGCAATATTTCAGTTATATCGTGTTGGTCAGCTTAAATGATGGAGGACACCGGGGTACCCATCGACCCATGAATACCATCGACCTGCCACAAGTCACTGACAAACTTTATCACGTAATATTGTTTCGGGTACACCTCCCCTTGAACGCCGTTATAAACTTCTTGTGTTTTAATGTCGAATAACACCTAGATTAATGCGTTGGTTTGCTATTTTTTCTGGGACGTCTATTACATCTATTAGTATTTTTCCGAACACAATATTATATCTTTCACATTATGTTGATATCTTCACAACAATTCACGATTGGTGTAATTCTTGAAGCACCAACAACGTTATCTACTAGTTTTGTGGGAATTCATGTCGGAGCTTTACTATGTTTGTTACTTTTTCCTTAGTTTAAATTTCTACTATTTTTGTTTCCGGATATTCAGAATAGTCGACAACCATTTAAGAAGCGTTTTGAAGATAACAAAGCGGGTAATTCGATTCCATAAATCGCAGAAGGACAGACATCACAATGGCCAAACGAAAAACGGCAAAAAGACAAATGACGATATACTATGCATACACAACCAGTTTTGTTTCAATTTCTTTAATGTAATTAGATATGATATATATATTGCTTTATTTCCTGAAGTTCGGATTACTACAGAAAAACAGGTTCTGCCATGCTGCCAGTACGATGGATGTCTCCAGAGTCATTTTCAGAAGGAATGTTTTCCAGCAAGTCAGACGTATGGTATGTAGAGTGATCCATGATTATTTATGCACATCAATAAATATTAGAGAATAGCAATTGCAAATCTATGAAGAACCATTTTTAGCTTTTAAATTTGATTTGTCATGAATTCTCGATATTTCAAAATAGCAAAATCGACTATTACAGCTATTATTTATTTACTTTGATACTTGACGTTTGCAATGGGCGTTTCTCATCAAGTTATATTTTCGGCCATAAAAATTATATATATTTTTTTAATTTCCTTTGATATCAATAATATATTGCTAAATACATTTACACTTTCAGGTCGTTCGGAGTTTTAATGTGGGAAATATTTTCGTATGCACAGATGCCATATGAAGGATATTCTAATACAAATGTTATTACATTGATATTAACAGGGAGGCGTTTAGACAAACCAGCACTGTGTAAGCAAAAAGTGTAAGTAAACAAACTTTGAATGATTTAGTGAAAAACAACGTATATGTCTTACTTAGTGCGTAGGGAACAATTATCGAGTACCATTCATCAGGTACGCCCAAGTATAGGAAGCTGAAGTATCTACAAACTACTTGTGAAAGAAACACAAAGTGCCTAATTAGGATAGTAAACGTCGGCTATTTTCACCTTTACCTCGGGGAGATGAACAGTGTATTCACTGTTAAAAACATTAATTAGCAACTGTAATTATATTTAATAAAACCATGCTACAGGTTAAAACATGTCTATTTCGACAGACCAATGTGTTTTTTTCCAGATATTCCGGTCTCTTAGAAATACTTCCCTTCACAATATAGCTAAATTAATGTTGAAAGTAGTCTTACATACCAATGACCTTTTCGTCAACGGAAATATATGGAATAGTTGAATAGTAAAGCATTTTGATTGCCTGGCATCAGTTTGACATAAACATATTAAGGAAGTTATCATATAAAAACAAAAACAACCGGAAACCGTAAATCGACGGACGGACAATAAAATGGTCAAACGGAAAGGACCAAAAAGAAAAGCAATGGCCCACAAAACTCTACGAGGGAAATAAAAGATTGAGGACCATGATCCCCATTAAAAACCAGAGTTGACCCCAGGTCCTCATGAAGGATAACAATTATTCCTCCACTATTTGCACCGATAGTGTTGCCCATGAATGAACTAGATATAACAGTTGTTCCTCCACTATTTGTACCGATAGTGTTGCCCATGAATGAACTAGATATATCAGTTGATAAGTAATATACCGCTAATACTCACTGACAATGTCAAATGACTACTAAACAAAAAGGTGCACAGTATTTATCAGCTCAAATCCTAACATTACATTACACTAATTTGTATAAACTTGATTTTTCTAATATCCATTCCTATTTCATCTTGTAAATATGTTATTCATGATTAGGGATCGTCTTTGTCGTGGGCACATGGATTTAAAACTGTATGTTCAATCAGTGTCTATCACCACTGTACAGAGTTTGTGAAGATACCAAAGGGAGGTAATCAGAATCCGTAAATCGCGGAAGGATAGAAAAAACAATGGCCAAGAGAAAAAGGACAAAAGGATAAACAACGATCTACAAAACATACACATCAATCTAAAGATAGAGTTAACGAACCCCACTAAAAACCACTCATAGTGAGGTCTACTCGATACAGCATGTGACTTGCGGCAGGTCGGTGGGTTTCTCCAGCTACTCCGGTTTCCCTCGCCATATAGCTAAAATATTGTTGAAAGTGGCGTTAAACAGCATATTCCTAACCCGTATTCATGTTAATTTTTATTAGGTATGATTTAATGTGTCTCTGCTGGACAACGGATCCAACAGACCGTTCATCATTCAGTGAATTACTATCACATTTAGAAGCCATCAAACAGGTATACAATATGACTTTATTTCTTTAATGACTTATATGTATTATTCATTGTGATATCGGATACAGTGATGGATATGTCTATGTTTGTGTAGCCTGTATTTAATATTAGCATTGAAGCCCGAGTTGAGTTCCGTGTTATGATGTCTGCTACCATTTCCGCAAAACAATGATGTTCGGTTTCTTATTTAACCCAATTGATTGTAGGACGGTCAATGTCTCAGTTATGTTATTTATATGGGTTTGCACACAGTGGTGTAAACACGAATGGGCTCCATGAGGTACATAACGAGTGTCTTATAAGAGACAGGGTTCACCTCTAATTTGTGGTGGGTCTATGTTTTTCATTATTTTCTACTTCTCTGTGTTGTTTTTTTGCAGTATGTATTCGTCCTGTGTCTTATGTATCCCATGTTGCTAGTGTCTCTGGATTATAGTGTCATAGTGACAGCCGGATCCTTTGAATCGTAATGAAAGCGGGAGGTTTGGCGCCGTAAAATCTGATTCAACCCACCATTTCTTTGGAAATGCCTGTACCAAGTCAGGGTCATTACGGTTTTCCTAGTTTTCCGGTTGTTGACTGATTTTGTCTACTTATATACTTGAGTTTTGACTTTCCCTTTTGAAGATTGTTCGGAGTTCAGTAATTTTGTTATTACCCTTATTGTCTAATCTTAGTTGCCCTTTCTTTTGTTCTCTAACTTTATATATAGCGCTTATCGGTGTGCATTTAAGTTATTGGGCAGGTGGATAAACGGTAGAAGGCAATTCTACAAAAATGTAAACGTTTATTATTGAAAGACTACACGGGTTATTGTTACCATTCTATTGAAAACTGCATTTCTAGAGGTTTTTAATGTGGAAATGTTTGAAAGCAATTATTTGTTTTAGTTGTGAAAGTTTTTAATGAGCAAAATAACAAAAAAGAATACGACATTGGTGTGTTTTTAATTGATATAAATAGTATATTGTATTTTATAACAAAAATATCTAATTAATTTATAATAATTTTATTTTTATTTTTCAGCTTCAAAACAATGAAATCCATAGAACGCCCAAAATATACGTCCGCCAGAAAAAATACAACACGTATACGTCAGATGAGTTTGAAAGTTCACCTTTGACCTCAACGATACGAAACTGACATTTTGTTAAATAAATATATTTTCGTATTGCTTGTTTAGTTTTGTTTATTCTATAAATATCACAAATGGTATAAACAGTGATAGTCTGTGGCCCACGTACAAGTGACGTTTTCTTTGTTTTTGGAAAGAATAAGTACAAAATATGAAAGCTTCGAGTTTTTTTTACCCGGTGTAGGGTATTACCTTTTGAGTGGAAGCGAATCTGAATATGTTTTATTTTATGATATGTCTATATATGTATTGCTGCTTGAGATCAACAGGGGATGGGTTGGATTCCATTAATCAAATTAATAACTCCGCCACATTATTGCGCCTGTCCTGAGGCAGGACATGGATGTCCAACGTCCAATGTCGTGATCCTTTTTGCGTTCTGTAAATTAAGATGATATGTGAGTGTTGTTTTCTGGATATGAGTAAAATTTTTCACATACTTCAATTAATAGACAGTTGTTATTATGAAAATATACTTGTGAATTGAAATGGATGATCAAAGGATCGGGTAAAATGTGTATATTTCATCCGTAAATATGTGGTAAAATCCTCCTCTTAAAGTATATACAAGTTTGAATATATCAAATGGGTAGCTAGAAGCCAGTAATAGACGACGGACATACACTACAATGGCCAAAAGAAAAAAAGGACAAAAGGAAACACAACGATCTACAAAAACACCACACAGAAAAATAAAGATCGAGCTACACGAATCCCACTAAAAACCAGAAGTGCTCCGGAAGGGAAGAACGTTATCAATACGCATGCACTCTCTTCGTATTGTTATGGCTGAGTTGGTTAGTTTTATTTCTGGCCACTAATTAAATATATATATTTATCATGTCATGTTGTAAAACTTCAAGGATATAATTGCGGACTTTTTAGAGGTATGCGGTTTCACAGTATCACAGTTAAATGTAATATGTTACCAAACTATATCTATAGCGTTAATAAGAGTATTGTGTGTCATGTTGTCCCCTTTCTGTTGGTAGATGTATTGTATGTCCTCTTGCGATTTACGGTTTTCTGATTATCCCTTTTATATCTTCAAAAACTTTTCTAAATAGACACACATATATATATTTAAGTGTGAACGACATGTTTCTGGATTAAAATTCACCAGGAACGCTCAAGGCCAAATGATTCGTGTAACCTTTACAACTTTAGCAGAAAACAACAACTAATAAGTACAAATTATCTGCTTGGGAATCTCACAATCTACATGAAGTATGTGTTTTACAATTACCATGACAACAACAGAAAGGTTTCATTTATTGGAACTGAGAAGTGTAAGTGGAATATTGTTGTTAATCTTAATACTACTATGCTGAAAAAAAATGTTGTTATTGTGAACTGGTAGACCCATGGGTATAAATATCCTATATACTGATTCATTAATGCAGACGTATTGCATGACAAATAAAATGTGCTTCGCCGTGGCCTCGATCGGTATGTAATTGAGTTTACCTATAATTGATTGATTTATTAATGTGCTGCTGCTAAATGTCACGCTTGGTGTACTTAAGCATTTTTTTTTCATCATAACGAGAACAAATATATGCAAATCTATATAATACAATGTACACAACATGCGCAGCGTAATCCAGGGATTACATTCGTCAAAGATTTACTAAGAAAATATGCAGGTAATAATTGACGTTGTTAGAAACATAACTGAAGACGAATGTTTTGATTAAAGCCAGCTGGTTTCCAACACGATTTCCATATCAGATGTTCGTGTCATTTAGCAGTAACAAGACGGGTAGGTAGCAAACATTGCTCGCCCTTCCCTTACCTCCTGTTTGTAGCGGGGTTTATGTTGGTCCATCTTTAGTTATCAATGTAATGTTTTATTCTCCAAATACTGATGTATGTCTTGTCATAACGGAGATATGTGCTGTTGATTCCCCTCTCATACCTAGCGGACCCCACTGTTGGTGGGTTATATATCATAGCTGAGAAACTGGATTAGATTCCTATAACTCAAAACCCTAGGACTGTCTTTGTGTGATATCAACCTGGGTAAATCAGTGCCTTTCACAACTAAAGTGTGCGAGTTGGAAATATTTCCACAGCGATGCCAACTCGATGTTGTATAGCTACGTGAGACATACTGGTAGTAAAAAGCTATGCATACTCGGGATTCCTCCACAAAGAAAATAGACAGCTATTAAGGAGAGAGCTTGTATAGGCATAGCCTGTTGCTCAATCATATTCATGTTTGTGAATAAAATATGTTTAAAACAAAAACAGCTATAATATGATTCAAATATTGTTGCAAATGGTTTTGAGCACTCACAATCCCATATACGACTAACTGATTTTAAAATGTAGTGTGCACAACGCGTTTCAGAAATAACCTTCATCAAGTACTCCTAAGGTTAAAAGATTTGAAATCCAAAATAATTTAAAGTCTTCGGGAGCACAAAACCACAAGGGCGACCTACACCGAATAAAACTACTAAATTGAAGCAATTAAATTGTTACGTACATCGGAGTCGACATAGGAATACATCAAGGATACTTTTGTTATCCAGCATGTCACATGTCTGTAAAGTATAAAAAAAACCAAATAGATTTGGCGGCCTGCTATGTTTTTTATAGATCTATTGTGAAATTTCTTTTTTTTTTGTCAAATACTTGTTTATATTAGGGACCGTATGTAAAGTTGCTTTATATATCAAATTTATATCAATTAAATGTAATGCACACGGGATCGTGATGACGTCAATAATATGCAAATGAGAGTCAATGACATCTTTGTATATATAAAATACTTTGCTACATTTTTCCCAGAAAACAGAAATTAAGATTTATAACAATAAATAGATATCTAATTTAGTCCGCACGACAAGTAGTCTCTTCTATAACCTTCATGAAGTACGCCCATAGTTAAAAACTGAAAAGCCAAATAATTAATTATATGATATAGCGAAAACAAAGGACATCCAAAATCAGCTACGATTACCTGTTTTTGATGTATATTGACCTTGGTTTTAATGAATTACATTTGTTGAAACTGTAAATCATGTCATTCATGATATTTGATTTAGTGCGTAATACGTGTGGTTTAGCAGATATTGCCTCTGTTTTTTACGATTTTTCAATTATTTCCGAAATTAAATGATGCTCGGTTCATCTTTACTTCCCGTTGTTTGTAGGAAGGCACATATCTTATTTATATTATTGATGTTTGTTTACATATATTTGTGTCCAACTCATATTGTGTTTTGTTGCCAGATTCTCTAGATTGTCCATTGTTGATTGTCCCTTCTTTAGCGTTTAGTTCCAATATGTTAAACCTGTTATGACTGTGTGATGGCAAGCATGTACCAATTAGATCATCTGCATGAAACTATGATAATAATCCAATGTGTATGTTTCGTCGGATTTAATTGGTCACTATTATACGTAACATTTCCAATCTAAAAGTCGTAACAAAGAAGTTCAGCAGAAAGGATCCACCATCTTGATAAGCGTGAAACCATACATGTCATATTTACAACAATCCACAAACATTATTAAAATCCTACCTTGCAAACTTATTTCAGCTTTTTTTTTTTCAAAATTGAATCGAGGCACTCAATTTACGACCATCAAATCTCCAATTGATGCCGTGAAATGTTCAAATACAATACAGTCATCTCTTAATTCTATTCATTCTTAATCATATTATATGTTTATCTGCATTTATAACTATGACGAATTTATCCGATAAATTACATAACAAGTTTATTGTTTAATGTGTTATATAACATTGTTTAAAATAGCCCAGACCAGGAAGTGATAATCAATCAGATCTCTAACCACGCTTCTATTATTGGTGAAGTATCATCTATTTATATTAGAAACAACGATTAATTAATGCTATATATAGAACATTAAACGTCAACAAATTTATATCTTGATGCATCCAGATCCGATAAAATCCAAATGGATTCCTTGATTATTAAAGCATAAAGACAATCAAAGTTGTTTTTCCCTAGACAATTAATGCCTACGTTCGGTTCGTCTTTACCTCCTGTTGTTTGTAGGAGGACTCATGTCGTGTTTACTTTATTTGTGTTTGCTTGCGTATAGCGGTGTCCAATACATCGTATGCTGTATGTTTGTTTTGTTTGTCGTCTTGTGTACCCTATGTTGCCAATGTCTCTGGATTGTCCATTTTTTATTGATTTATCCATATTTTCTAACGATTATCTTAGATTGCATTGTGATAAGTGGGTTTTATAGTGATGTATTATCTATTTATATTACAAACGACGATTAATTGATGCTATGATATATTTAACGTTCAAACGAATTATTTTGTTATGCATCCAGATCCGACAATGCTGAATGGATTCTATGATTACGATAATATTAAGACAATAAAAGTTATTTTGTCTCCAAAATCCAAGCCTACGATTGAGACTGCATTGTGATAAGCTTTAGTTTTTATCGTCGATTTCTAACACAAACGACGATTAAGTATTATGGAGCAATCTCCATTCAAAAAAGCGATTTGGTGATGCATCCAGATACGATAATACCAAATGGATTCCATAGTTATAAAACATTAAAAAGGCTATACAAGATATTTTTCTTTACACGCAGCAGGCCCCACGTTTAAGACTTTACTTGTGATAAGAATTCTACACATGTATACACATTTAGATAGTTGATTAACATACAATATAATTATTGAAAATATGCTAGAAAATGGAACATTAATAGAAGAAACGACACAAATGCAATATAAATAGCCAATATTGTCATTTTCTTGTGTAGTTCAATTATTCTCCAATAATAGTCGACAATTGACAACAGTGAGGGTTGTGTTGCCACTGGTATAGAGCGGGGATTGCTAATCACTCCTTATTGAGAACAAGAGTTAATAGCGTTCGTGTAACTTACTATTTTATTTTCTGTGTAGCGTTTGTAGACGATTATTTGTCTATTTGTTTTTACTTATTTATTTGTATTGCCTATCTGTTTTTGTGGCTTTTCATTACCTAATTGCTATTAGTATCTTCAGAGATTTTAGTGAGGTTTGTGCTACGTAATCTTAAGATTTCTGTAGTGTTTTGTGGACGATTGTTTAGTGAGATTTGTGCTACGTAATCTTAAGATGTCTGTGTAGTGTTTTGTGGACCATTGTTTGACATATTTTCATTTGGCCATTTTATTGCCTATCGTTTTTGAGCATTGACAGGTTATGCTTACGCTTTTTGTATATTTAATTATTTTAAGTGGAGTGTGTGTTACCTAACTAAGATTTCCGTGCTGTGTTTTGTGGACGCTTGTTTGTCTATTTGTCGTGGGGTTTTTTTTGTTTTTTGTTTTTGTTTTTTTTTTTTTGGCCATAGTATTGTCTATCGTTTTTTAACATCTACTGTTTATGATTACTTTCTTGGTATTTTTACGCTTACCGCTAGCTCATAGTTCTAGCAGTCATCCTAATACAACGATGCGTTGAATGTTTATGTGACGTACATTCTTAGCTTCGCGTTGCGATGTCAGCTACGATTTCAGTATAAAAACGATGTTCGGTTCGTCATTACCTCCAGTTGTTTGTAAGAGGACTTATGTTTTATTAGTGTTGTTTGTAAGAGGACTTATGTTTTATTAGTGTTATTTGTGTTTGTTCGGTTCGTCATTACCTCCAGTTGTTTGTAAGAGGACTTATGTTTTATTAGTGTTGTTTGTAAGAGGACTTATGTTTTATTAGTGTTGTTTGTAAGAGGACTTATGTTTTATTAGTGTTGTTTGTAAGAGGACTTATGTTTTATTAGTGTTGTTTGTAAGAGGACTTATGTTTTATTAGTGTT
>MJUT01017222.1:397529-417408 GCA_002080005.1 Gigantidas platifrons | reverse complement strand
TTTTTTTTTTTTTTTTTTTTTTTTTTTTTGGCCATAGTATTGTCTTTCGTTTTTTAGCATCTACTGTTTATGATTACTTTCTTGGTATCTTTACGCTTACCTCTAGCTCATAGTTCTAGCAGTCATCCTAATACAACGATGCGTTGAATGTTTATGTGACGTACATTCTTAGCTTCGCGTTGCGATGTCAGCTACGATTTCAGTATAAAAACGATGTTCGGTTCGTCATTACCTCCAGTTGTTTGTAAGAGGGCTTATGTTTTATTAGTGTTGTTTGTAAGAGGGCTTATGTTTTATTAGTGTTGTTTGTAAGAGGGCTTATGTTTTATTAGTGTTGTCTGTAAGACGGCTTATGTTTTATTAGTGTTGTTTGTAAGAGGGCTTATGTTTTATTAGTGTTGTTTGTAAGAGGGCTTATGTTTTATTAGTGTTGTTTGTAAGAGGACTTATGTTTTATTAGTGTTATTTGTGTTTACTTACATATAGTGGTGTCCAACATATGTTGTGTTGTATTTTTTGTTTTGCTTTTCTTTGGTTTTTGTCTTGTGAACACAGTGTTGCAATTATCTCTGGATTGTCCATTCTTAATTAGCCCATCGATTTCCTCTGACGTTTATTTATATTATATAACTCTTGCCTAATCCTGAAAATTCTAGTCACATTCCAGACATTAGAGAAAAGCAATAGTAATAGTATTAACCTTCTCTAAAATACATTTCCTGATAACATTTATATCTGAATGGGATTTTAGGGTCTATATGTAATGCTTATAAGACTTGAACCATCATTAGGTTTTAGGAAACTGTTTGGATTACTGGGCTCAAATAACTGACAATCATACATTGTATCTACCATATTAGAAACCAAGAGTACACTTGCTTGGGTTAATAAATATATGTATGCGTCATGACATTCAATCCCACACTGTCAGACTTAGATCTTTATCCAACTGTTCTTTGCTTACTCCTACGAGGATTGGACATTGCACCTATTCACTTATTTTCTTACCATAGTTGAGAGCCATTTAGTCAGCTCGGCCAAATATCTGTATAAAATATAACGCGGTTAACCGGCGTAATTATTATTATTTATTATTTTATTTATTTATCAGATTTATATAGCGTTGTTTTCATATATAAAATAAACGTTCACAAACGCTAATAGTAATGCATAGAAACGTGAAATGATACTAAAGAAAAACATTATACTTGTGTGTAAATGTGTTAGGATGGTAAATACACATGTATTTTTTATATTAATTTGTCAGCAATATCCACCACGGTATTTTAAATTATGCCTTGCATTGAATAATGTTTGTGTTTGCCTGTGTATATTGGTGTCCATACTTTGGTGTGTATTTGATTTGTTTTTTGTCGTCTTGTGTGACCGGTGATTGTACATTTATGATTGCCCCTTCGTTGTTCACTAACGTTTATTTACATGACGAAAATATTGCAATCGTTTCCAATAATTGACAACCATGTATGTACCCAAATGAACTCCATAATGATACTTCTAGACTGTATGTTATTCACTTTTGACAATTAACTCATTCGAGTTACACTTTTAGCTGAAAATGGTTTCGTCATTACGCTTGACTAGTTTGTGATGCAGTGTATCAACGTTGAGTTTTTCGAATCCCCGCCAGGGAAGTACATGAATACAAACATTGCCATACACATATACGTCTGAAAATACAAAACAAAAACAAACGTGTTGAGGCTAGAGTTAATAAAAGGTCCTAATTGTTCGTCGTTCTGCTTACCGAATTTATGCTGCAATGTTACAACGATATGGGTACGACATATATCGTTGGAAGAACAAAATGCCTACCAAATCGCCAGCAAACGAATCCTATCAAAGAAAGAAAAATATGCAAAACAATTCGTCAGCAACAAATTTACCGCGACCATTACGTAATTTTGATTAAAACAAAGCAGTGCAATGTGTGACCAGCCATATTTACAAACATCTGTTTCAATAGCAATCAGCCTATTTATCAAATTATTTGTGGAGAATCATAATTTCTTAATGCAATAAGATATATGAATGTGGTTCATCCGGGTACAAGTGGTTTACGTTAAAATAATTACTTAAATGTCCTTTAATAAACATCATACGTCATATTAATAAATGTTTCTAGTGCATATGTAATCTACAGCCTCGATAAAAACTACTATACAGACCACAAAGAAACCATGGCGACAGTACCTCATCGAATTTTGTATCCTGTAGTAGGACGTGGTTTGTATGTTTATTATTATAATGTCATTCCTATTAATGTTTCGATACTCAACAGGAAAGCTGGTATCAACAGATTCGCTTCATCTTAAACATAGAGTCTTGTGGGGTTCGTGTTGCTCAAACTTTAGTTTTCTGTGTAGTGTTAGTAAATCAAGGTTTATAATTGTGTACTTGACCTTTGTATTGTCTGTCGTCATTTGATTTAAGGCTTCTGATTACCCCGTTGGTATCTTCATACTTTTCGTATAATTCCTTGTTTGATTACATCTTTCCGGAATGTACAATTTGAGACTGTTCCTTCACATCTCCATGCTTCAATTGTGCAGTGTTGTCAATCATATAGAGATTGCATATGCATGTTGGTTTATCAACAGAGAAGGGCCACGGGTACCAAAATGTGATAAAACAACCAATACAATGTAAAACTGTAAGTCAAACATATAGCCAAACGTGTATATTTCTTTTCGGTGCAAGGCTAAATAATTCCCACCGACGTCATAGAAATACGCACGTGATTTTGTAATCGAGTACATGGTGGGAATTTTGTCATTGGAGAATCTTACATCTAAACAGAACACATCTGCTAAGAAGAGTTTGAAGATACCAAAGCGGTAATCAGAATCTGTATATCTAAGTTTGCTTTAAATAACCAATTTAAAAACGAATAAATACAACACAATAATATCACTTCGTAAATAAATGTGACACGCACACCCAGGGTTTTATTATTTTTCATAGTGTTGATTTATTGCCATATTTCTCTAAAGTTCTATTTTTTACATTTTTTAGATTTATGAGCTGTGAACCAGTATCTTAGGACTTTATTTTTGTTTGACAAAACAGCTGTCAAATCCAAATTATTTACCGGTTAGCATCAAAGTAAACTATTTGTGCAATATATATACATGTGTCTATTAAAAGTTGGCCGACAGTTTTGTAAGTTCGTCATCTCAAAGGTTTTCTGTCTTCGTTATCCAGCCCACTAATGAAAATAAATGTTTTATGATCGGGTGAATACGTGAAATAGAACAGAAATAAAAGTAGCAGCAACAAACACACAGCAACAAACACACAGCCACAAACACACAGCGACAAATAAAAAATATAATATCGTTTTTCGAGGTCAGATTTTAAAAAATGTATAATTTTCATATAATGCATCACTCCTGACATATCTTTACCGTAACTTTTGAAGTTGAGATATTCAAAAACTAAGTAGCAAGTATGACTATAGTAAAGACTACAACTCAACTGTAGGCTAGGAGCTAGTTTTAGGGTAAGATATATATAAGGAGCAGGAAAGGTTGATCCTGAGTTCTCCCGCGCTTTTAGTGGGTTCTTGTTTCTCCTGTAATGTTTTGTAGAGCGTTGTTTTTAATTTTGTTTTATTTTATTATGTTGGCCATTGTGTTGTCGTCTAACGTCTGATTACCCCTTTTGTATCTTCAAGATTTTCTTCTACTCCCTATTGACGACCCCACCATAACTCTGTGAAAACACATTTACAATGCTTAAATTAAAAAAAAGGTTAAATAGTCTAACAAGTTCAATTACATCTGTATCATTTCTTACTAATTTGCTTTAAATGACAAACATTATTTAACATTAGAAACTGATAAAGTAAATGTGTACTGATACTTGTAGACATACAAAAAGATATATAAATGATAAAGTCTTGTAAAATACACCAGAATCTCATAAGACTGGTTTAACGCCACCACTTTCTGTTGAAGTGCCTGTACCAATCCTGAAAACTATGAGACTAACGTAAACGTGGAAAGTACAGTAACAAGATTATGCATATATGATGTGAAGTTGACATATTCAAAAACTAAGTGGGCACGGATGGCTCAATGAGTTAAGTAGTTGGATTACCTTTCAACTCATACAAGCCTATCACCAATACAACGAGGGTTCGCGCCCGGCTTTGTAAATTACAAAAAGGGTGCACTCGACGACTCGCAGCCGCAAGTAATAAAGTTTACAAGTTGCTTGTCCATAGTCGGTGGTTCTCTCAGGGTACTCCGGCTTCTTCAACCACTAAAACTGGCCGCCATGATATAGCTGAAATATTGTTGAAAGTGGCGTTAAATCTCCAAAAATCAAATCAATCAATCAAAAACTAAGTAGCATGTATGACTATAGTAAATACTACAACTAAGCTGCAGGCTAGGGGCTAGTCTTAGGGTATTAGCTGCAGGCTAGGGGCTAGTCTTAGGGTATTAGCTGCAGGCTAGTGGCTAGTCTTAGGGTATTAGATCTGCTTACACTTCTATCTATGGTGTTAGGATATCGTTTCTGCCATTTTTTGTATTGTACAGTCAATGGACACCCTCGATTTTACCTCTATATTTCATATAAAACCACTCATATAAGTCATTTCTAAACGGATTTTGATCATTTTTTCACCAGAAGAAGCAGACATATTTAAAGATTATTTGTTTATTTTAGCACGATTTTCCGTTAGACTGCCTTTATTTTCTTATGATTTAAAGACAATTTTTGTTCTCTGACGTCAAATTTGCTATAAATTTTAACCAAATTAAAAAAATCGGAAAAATCAACATTTGTGTTTAAATCACCAGAAAACAAAAACCATGCAGACAAAAATTACTATCAGATACACAAATAAAATTCAAAGTATTCTGCGTGTCGTGAAATAAATTTTATAAAAACTGCCCAGAGATAGCTTTAAAAAATGTTTTCTAAAAAAATGTGGTTTTATATGAAGTATATAGTAAAAAATCGAAGGTGACGAATACTTATGCCCATGGACTGTATTTTAGAAATGTTCAGGTAGTCTTGTATTAACATCGAACAAACTAAATGTGCGCTGTTATAAGTAGATATACAATAAACCATATATATGAGATAGCCTTGAAAAATGGTATCTATGTTGATGTTGAGGAGAATTAAAATGTCATCAAACTTTCGAATCGCAACATGTTTGTTTACAATTGTCTAGACATCAATACAATTTGAGGACTTGGGTGGCTCAATGAGTTAGGTAGTTGGGTAGTTGGGTTACCTAACAACTCATACAAGCCTATCATAAACACGGCGTAGTTTCGCAAATACGGCGTAGTTTCGCACCCGGCTTTGTAAATTACAAAAAGGATGCACTCGAGTCTCAGCCGCAAGTGATACAGTTTACTAGTTTCTTGCCCATGGTCGGTGGTTCTCTCCGAGTACTCCAGCTTCTTCCACCACTAAAACTGGTCGCCATGATATAGCTGAGATATTGCTGAAAGTGACGTTAAACACCAAAAATCATTAAATCAATAGAATTTGAATGGTCGTATCTAATATGAAACAATCGACGTGAATAGAATTATTTAAAGTCAATTGCATTTAGAAGGACGTATAAACAGACTGTCGAATCGGTGAACAACGTATTGGTATATGAGAGCTTGGTATTTGTGTGTTATTCGTTATTATTATTATTATTATTATTAATAATAATTATTATTATTATTATTAATAATAATTATTATTATTATTATTAATAATTATTATTATTTTGATCGCATTGTTTCGAGTGATGAAAGTGAAAAAAAAAGTTTTTGATATTGATTATGAACAACAATATTTCAGCAATATTGTGGCAATCAGTTTTATTTGTAGAGGAAACCGGAGAAAACCACCGACCTGTCGCAAGTCATTGACACAGAGAAAACCACCGACCTGTCGCAAGTCATTGACACAGAGAAAACCACCGACCTGTCGCAAGTCATTGACAAACGTTATCACATAATGTTGTATCGAGTACATCTCACCATGAGCGAAATTCTCTCAACTTTAGTGGTGATAGGCACTGATTGCATAGGTAGTTGTAAATCCAACTACCATACGATGGTGATCACGACTACGACGGCCTCTAGAGAGGCCAGAATAAATTACCTGGTACTAAATATTGTTTATCAAACAACAATATAAAATAGAATGACAATATGCACTGCTTTACTTGGTATAAGGACAACAAACATAGTGTCCGTATTATAGTGCACCTGTCTCAAAGAGTCAACTATACTTCTGATTACTCCTTTTATTTGGTTTGGTAGCTGCACGCTGTTCTTGCTTAATGGTTGCCTTTACAAATAAGATTAATTTATATGTGTATGCATAACCTTGTTACGGTACTTTCCACGTTTACGCTATTTGTCTTATAATTTCGTGCATGTACAATTTGCATAGATTTTTATGCATGTGCATATCTGTGTGGATCATTGGTATGCGTATATATAGATTATGATGTGTTGGACCGATCAAACACTCCTTCCCCTGCCACATAGACGCATATTGCTTCTGTCTTAAGCAAGTACATGTACACTTATATATTCTCACCATCTTTTTTTGTTTTTAGGAGATTATCGCTTACTAGAGGAGTGGGTAGATTTATTATCAGTAAATAATGTTTAATAGTTAATTTCCACTTGATGTATTCTTCACTACGTATTGTAATAACTGTTTTTTTCTATTTAATTAAAACTGTTACACATGATTTTATATTTCAACCAATAGTTGATGATATCAAGTTAATTGGTATCAGTTACCTTGTAAATCATCAACAAATATTGATTAAAACATATTTATTGAGTATAATTTTAGTAATATTTGTTATATGATATCTGTTTATTTTCCAGGAAAGAATAAGATCATTTCCTACAATTAGTGTCAAGGTAATGTATTATTAGATTCATATTTGATTGTTGGTTTATGGTTTTTAACGCCGCTTTCAACACTATTTCAGTTATGTCCTGGCGGTCAGTTTAATTGGTGGAGGAAACCGGAGAAAACCAAGAAGCTGTCGCAAATCACTGACAAACGTGTGAAGAGGAATACAATGAATAAGAGGAACATATACGTACACACTGTCGTAACAGTCTAATAATCGTAGAAAGAGTCAAATATATACAGTCAATGAATAAGAGGAACATATACGTACACACTGTCGTAACAGTCTAATAATCGTAGAAAGAGTAAACTATACACAGTCAAACCTGTATTAAGAGGTCACCCTTGGGACAAATAAAAAGTGGTCTTTCAAGACAGGCGACCTCTTAAAATTCGATTTATATGAAAAGTTCTATGATGGAACAGGAAAAAGTTGACCTTTTAAGACAGGTGACTGCTTAATAGAGGTGACCTATTGGGCAGGTTTGACTACACATGACCGCTCACACGCTTTTCACATGCATTCCAATAATAAGTGATGGATGAAGCAGGCTTTGTTGACACAACCTCCTCCCCTCTTAGTGACAGATGAGGTCATACCAGTTTTTTTCTATACCTCATATATATATATAAATAACCCGGCGAACAGTGTTATTATACAGGACATGCTAATCTTGACGTATTCATGATATATTTAATCATAGGGACACAGACGGACGTTGTCATATGTATGATATTAGTTTTGATAAAAACACCCAGTGACCTGAATGACCATTTAAATAATAGACAGTACACAAGGGGAGTGAACAAAAGAACCTTTGTTAAACACACAGAAAAAGTAAAATACAATTCTTGATGCCACAGATCTCATAGCATTAATACTGTATTCATACGGCTGAGAGTTAGGGTATTGGTGTTCAACAATATATCAGCAATATCGTGGTGATCAGCTTAATTGGTGTTAGACAACGGAGAAAACCACTGTCGCAAGTTACTGACTAACTTTATAACAAAATATTGCATCGAGCACGTCTCACCTGACTGGGATTCGAACTCACAACCCGAACCGATTTTCTAAGTCGTAGAGAGTGTCAAATACCAAATTCGATGCTACAGCCTACATTGTACTTATATTGTATGTAGTTGTGGCAATGATCTTTAATTTTCTAAACCGTAATACAATTGCAATTACTTATAACCTACGGTTATTTCAAAGTCTTTTTAATAAAATGATTTCGCTATGAAAACAATTGCACTTTGTAAACAATAAGAACAATGTTATTAAAACATTGTTTTAATCTGATGAACAATTTTTTTAAAAGAAAATATGAAATACAAAAAGGACAATGTTATTAAAGAATTTTTGTATTAATTTAATGAACGATTTTTTATAGAAAATTATGATGCTTCCGAGAATTAGATGTACTTCCGAATATTTTGACAAACTGAACATCCTTTGCTATTAAATTAATTTGATATGCTGTTTAGAAGTGTTGTAAAAGTACATCTCACAATACAGTCAGTATTATTCCTGATACAAAAAACATAAACGAACATTGGTATTTAACGTCAACTTTAGCAATATTTCACCTATATCGTGGCGTGAACATTTTTCACAGCTACATGAAATAAAGAGAGGCTTAAAGACATAAACTAAAGTCGGGCACGCAAAATAAATATTGAGAAGAATTAGCCGCATAGCGAAGAACAGATAAGTGCAATGGCGAAATGTAGTAAACCAGAGCAAAAAAACTAAATCAAAAACAAAACAAAACAAAACGCACAACAGAAAATTAAAATTATAATGTAGTTGTTTAATATTCCTGGTTTGTGATTGGACAATGTTGTAATTTTCACAGCATCAACTCCACGGTTGAAATAACATGAGATATTTTTAGAATTTTAGCTGATTACCGCTTACGTCATCTTGTCAATAATGTGACAATACACATATAGGCCTATATACATGATTACATTAGAATGGAGATAACCTTATTCTAAACTTAATTTGCGACCATCAAATCTCCATTTGATGCCTTGAAATTTGCAAATACAACACAGTTATCTCCTATATTGAGCAACACCAGGTGCATTGCAAATAGGATGAAATTAGTAGATCTAGATGTGTCTTACTACTGGTTCGATATCACTGATGATGGAATGACTTATCTCTGTATTTATAACAAGAGTAACACGACGGGTGCCACTACTGGAGCAGGACTTATTACCTTTCCGAATTAACTGAGTTCACCCCCCGGATTGTTAGTGGGGTTCGTGTTGCTCAATCGTTAGTTTTCTATGTAGTGTTTTTTAGATCATTATTTGTTATTTTGTCCTTTTTCTTTTAGTAATTGAATTGTTTTCCCATCTTCTATTTAACAGATTATAATTACAAGTTTTGGTATCTTGAACCTGTTTTTATATATTAGTTGACGATGACATCGGTAACCCATCGTCATGGCTGCGGTACTGACATCATGTTAATTAAATATATGAATTGTTTTTTTGTTTTTTTTTCCGTTTTAATATAATGTTCCATATTTGCAGATGTCTTGTTCAAGATATTTATAAGCACATGTAATGCATGTTCCACTGGCCCTAACGTGTTAGGTTATTAAATTCTTCGTAAGAGCACTTCCACGATTTTCACTCAGGAAATATGTTTGCATGTTATGAGATATTTCAGTTACTCGTTTCTCAGACATTGATATAATGTTACCTAACACTTTAAGGCGAAAATTATTTCTTAAAGTCGAGCAAACTTTTCCATTTAGATTCATATTTTCATGGCATGATTGTCAACACAAATCAATTATTCTATTTATACGACCTCATTAAACAGGGCATGTCATCACAATAACAAAACTAACTTATCATGTAACATAGCATATAGCGGAGCGTTGGTGACCTATTTTGGAGCAAAGTTTCGGGTTTGCAGGGGTGCACTGACTTCTGGAGTGAAGCAGTTGTGAGGAGTTGTGTCTCGTCGGAGGGATGGATCAGTGTGCTGGCGAGTGACAGCAGGGATTGTTTGAATGTGTGATTTTTTAATATTTTTTTCAGGCCTGGGACGGAACTGGTAGTGGCTTGGTTGCGTTGGTCGTTACATCCCTTGTTAGTGTATAGGGTGTGTAGGCCGCGTGACCTCTATGAAAGCGATTCAAGTCCCTGTGCATGTACCTAACAATAGCCAAGTTATCGGGAGTGTTCGATAACAATACGGAGAGGAATGTTCGATTCGTGTTTATATAATAAGACAAGTAAATCCATTGATGCGTTTCACGTCAATTATTTATTTATTTATTTATTTTTATCTTAATTCATACTTATTTCATGCCTTCATATTACATTTGTTATTTAATTTGTATATGTAATTGCTAATTGTTCAGAATTTTGTATATATATGTATGTATTGGAAAAGACATTCTAAGTTGAAAAACTTGTGTCTAATCCATTTGTTTTGAACAATAAAATATGTTTAAAGTAAAGTAGCATTTACCTAAAGGGTCATTTGTGTTGTGGTAGCAGTTGACTTTATTAAAATGTAAAATAATTATATAAACGTTAAGGAATATTGTAGGGGCAATCAAAGATGGACAATCTAATGTTTATTAGTAGATCAGTAATTGTCCGTTTGTTCTTTTTCTTTTCGATATGGGTGGCCCGGGTGGCTCAATGAGTTAGGTCGTTGGATCTAACAGCTCATACATATATGACCAATACGGCGTGGGTTCGCGCCCAGCTTTGTAAATTACAAAGAAGGGCGCACTCGACTCGCAGCCGCAAGTGATAAAGTTTACCAGTTGCATGCCCAGGGTCGGTGGTTCTCTCTGGGTACTCCGGCTTTCTCCACCACTAAAACTGGTCGCCATGATATAGTTGAAATAATGCTGAAAGTGGCATTAAACACCAAAATTCAAATTCTTTTCGATATACTATTGTCTGTCCTTCTGCGAACTGTGTCTTCTGGTTACGGCTTCAATATCTTCTTCCATTTGCTAAGTTTCTATTTCATTGTAGAAGGGTGTGATCTTTGTGAGTACATCTTCATGACACTACATCTGTCAGAAAGTTGTCATATACATATTTTAATGGATCTACTCCATTTCTGTATCGACTTTAATACAAAGAAAAGATGAGGTCATGCTAATGTTTTTTATAACTCATATATATATGTAACCCGCCGAACAATGTTGTTAGAAAGGCCACACTAGCCTTAACACATTATGCATGATACATATAACCTTCCTGACACAGACGGACGTTGTCATATGTCAAATATTAGTTTTGTTTTAAAGACACCCAGTGACCTGAACGACCATTCAAATAGAGTAGATAGTGCACATGAGGAGTGAATAAAAAAAAAACGTTGTTGAACACAAAAGTGTGTTAAATACCAAACTTGATGCTACACAGATTATAGTATTTATGTTGTATGCATAGGGGTGAGAGTTAGAGTTAGAGTCAGAGTTAGAGTTAGAGTTAGAGTTAGAGGTTTGGTGTTTACCACCACTTTCAACACTATTTCAGCTATGTTGTTGTGGTGGTGAGTTTTATTGCTGAAGCAAACCGAAGTATCTTGGGAAAAACACCGACCTGTCGCAAGTTACTGACAAATCTAATCACATAATGTTCTATCAAGACCACCTCGCCTAAGTGGGATTCGAACTCACAACATTAGCGGTGATATACACTGATTGCATAGATAGTTATAAATCTAACTATCATACGTTCTAGACTATCACGGTCCTCGAACTAATTGTTGAACATTTATACTGTCAAATACCAAACTCGATGCAACAGAGCATTTATATTGTATTTATATCTGTCAAAGAACTTTAATTTTCTAAACCGTAATATTATAGCTATTACTTGTAACCTACTGTTATGCCAAAGTCTTTTTTAATAACATTATACCGCTATGAAAACAATTTGCACTTTGTAAACAATAAGAATATTTTATTAAAGCGTTTTTGTATTAATTTAATGAACGGTTTTTATAGAAAATAATGATGTTTCCGAGAATTTAATGAACTTCCGAATATTTTGACAAACTAAAGATCCTTTCTTATTAAACTTAATTTGATATGTTGTTAACAATTTTTGTAATAGGGTTCTGTAAATTCTGTCGGTTTTATTCCTGCTATCAAAGTTCATAAACGAACATGAGTACATGTACACAAGTCATAGGATTCTTTGAAGCAGAATGAAGATTCAAGTACATTTACAGTTAAATGAAAATAATTGAAGACATCGTTCAAGGACTGTGACATTAAACTGGGAGGTTTAATAAAACGGCGTAGATATCAAACATAGTGCGCATGCTCCGTTTCTGGAATAAATTATATCTAGTACGCTCAATTTCAAAAGATTGGAAAGTCAAATAATTAAACAGTGCTGGGAGCAGGAATATCAAAGGACTTAAGGTGAATCGCCAAAATCCACTAAGGACACATATTTATGAGGGTGCGGGGGGACACTAGTTTTACTAATAGTTACACTATTTAAGACTTTAAATTTCAATAAGACGTGATTGGAGTGATGATGGATTATGGGTTTATAATAAAACTAGGAAAGAACAATACTTTATGATAAAAGAGAGTGGCTTCAATTTTCCCATTGTGAACTTTCCATTTATATGTAACAACATTCAAGAAGAGTATATATATCTCAGTTGATATTTTATTCCAGAACGTGTGGTTGCTATTATGGGTATAATGCGTATGCCAGATAATATATTACACATACCACCAATGAGATGCATGTGTCGTCGTGGTCCTATATTATGGCAGTTGGATTTACAACTACCTATGTAATCAGTCCCTATCACTATTGATGTTGTGAGTTTGAATCACGTTCAGGCGTGGTGTACTCGATACAATAGTATGTGATAAAGTTTGTCAGTGACTTGTGGCAGGACGGTGGTTTTCTGTCGTTGCCGCCACCATTAAAACTGACTGTCACCATTTAGATGAAGTATTGTTGAATGTGTCGTTAAACACCATAAACACACCCATGTTGCCACGTTTGATGCATGGATAGATCGGTTCGTGCTGCTTTCTAAGCAAATGATTGATATAATGTTCCCTATTTGTATACGTCCTGTTACAGATATAATGCATGTTCAACACGTATTAAAATGATTCCTGGTTATATTGATTATCACACAGGAAGTATTTTGATATATTCCAGTTTCTCGTTTCTCAGACATTGATATAATATAACTTTAAGGCTATAATCACTTCTTTGCGTAAACATTCAAACGTCGAGCACACGTTTTCCGTTTAGATACATATTTTCATGAAATAATTATGTTTGTAAAAAGAAATCAATTATTCTATTTATATGACCTTATTAAACACGGAATGTCATCACAATAAAATTCCTCACTTATCACATAATGATTTCTTCTGTGTAGATTATTGTTTTGCCTGTTTTGCAATCTACTCCTACTTAAAGATGTCAAAATGTCTGATTAGAAGCCATAAATCGAAGACGGACAACATATACAATAGTTCCGTCCCCCCCCCCCTCCTTTTTCCCAAAGACTAGAAAAAAAAGAACGACAGAGCAAAACAATTATATACAAAACACTACACATGAAACTAACAATCGAGTAACAGGAACCCCACTAAATACGGATGTCTTACATTTTGTGACGTGATGTGCGGAAAATCTATCCATTTACCGAGATTTTATCCAGCACTAAAGGACGTCGTAACTGTATTGGTCTTCGTAACCATTCAACTACACTTTTATTGTTAACTTTAATAATCTTTGTTTTAAGAAAACTTTTCTCTAACCCTAAAACGTTAGATTGGAAACTTCCATTTTAAGCCACTAGAGACCCGTCAGACCGTAGATAATATCTTCTTAAGCAGTCCTATATCCATGGAACACCCTAGCGTATTTAGATACCTATCTCTTCTCACTAAACCAATGACTAACATACAGAGATTGATCCCGAAAAGTCATTATTCACAATATAGGAGATTAGGGGTTATATATAAATACGTCATCAGTAGTTTTGTACGTCAAACATTTAGGAAGTCAAGCTCTATCCAATTATTTGAAAGTACAATTACCAAAGCTAGGAAAAAATAAGGAAGTTTATATACCAATTAGACCCAAGTACAACTTACCCAAACGTGTAGGGGGTCGTCGTGATCGTGACCATGTGGTAGTTGGATTTACGACTATCTGTGCAATCATTGACTATCACCACTGTCGTTGTGAGCTCGAATCCCGTTAATGGCGAGGTCCAATCGATACAATATTATGTGATAAAGTTGATCAGTAATTTGCGACAGGTCAGTGGTTTTCTCCGTGTTTTCCGATTTCCTCAACCAATGAAACTGACTGCCACGATATATTGTTAGAAGTGGTGTTAAACACCATAACTCTAACCCCACCAACATAAAATCAATTAAAAAACAACAGTAAATAATATAATAAAAAAAAACATTTCGAATAAGGGCGTTTATATAAACCTTTAAATAAATTGTTTTACTGCTTCAGAAAATAGTTAAAAAATATCTCATTATCGCGTTATGATGCCGTGACTTATTATTAAAGCTATTATATTTCCCAGAAGGATATGAACTGTTTCCTAGATAATTCATCATTATTCTTAAGATTACATTAACAATACATAGGTGATAATTTGTCATTTATTAATTTTGACTTGGAAATGTTACGGAAGTTATAATATGTTTTACGTCAAATATAAATAAATTTGATCACGTGACAGGAATGTATATAGCTTTGCACAATGATTTTGGTTGGTTGGTTGTTTTGGTGTTTAACGCCACTTTCAGCAATATTTCAGCTATATCATGGCGACCAAGTTTAGTGGTGGAAGAAGCCGGAGAGAACCATTGACAATGGGCAAGCAACTGATAAACTTGATCACTTGCGCCTGCGAGTCGAGTGCACCCCTTTTGTAATTTACAAATCCGGTTATGAACCCATGACGCATTGGTGATAGGCTCGTATGAGTTGATAAGTAAACCAACTACCTAACCCATTGAGCCACCTGGGCTCTTCTTTGCACGATGACGAATGCAATTCATGTTTATACATGTGTGTATTTTAAGCACCGTGTCATGGTTATGTGTTTCGTAATAAAGAATAATGACCTAATATGAGCTCATAATACTGCACTAAGCATAATTAAGCATAATACGGTTGTTTCGAATCATGTCAATTCCGACCACGTTCCGTCTTTTTTGTGTCTTGACGTCTGAACAAATCGGCAGGCGACTTCCGGTGTTTACGTTATTACTGTAACAACGTCAGCATATCATAGTCGTAGATGCTGTAGATTATAAGTAATTGTAATATGAAAACGCCAAGGAAACCGCTGAATAAATACTGGTGTTCGGTACCCCACTATCTGTCTTATATAAGAAATATATAATAAAGGCAGATCGTTTTCCTTTCATGATGCTGACAGCCGCAAATAAAGAAAGAAAACAAACTTAATTTTAAAGAAGTATTTGTCTCTGCGTTGATGTCTTTGATACAAATAAAATAATTTAATTGATATCTGTCTTTTACAGAAAATGTAAAGATTATTTTTAACTTGAGGATCGAACGTTAAAACGGCACATATCGATTGGAGTTTTTGTTGACACCGGAAGTTCAGTGCCTGCAATTCCATCGAAATCACATGATCTGGCGGACGAAAATAACAAAAATTTGACGGAATCTAGAATCATATGTCCTCTAAGTCTATTCTGCGCAATATTGGCTTAGCATTCTATTTCCACTTCCGGTTTATCGATGGGAGCTTAACCATTAGTCTCTAAGGAATGAAAATGATATCCTACAATTATGCCAGCTATCGTGAGACATACTAGTAATGACCCGTTATCGTCCCTAAGTTTTTCTACACTAAATGTATATGTTCTCTCTTAGATTTATTGTATATATTTCTAAAATAGGATGTGAGCGGTCATGCATATCGCTCAAATAATGAATTTTCTTAAATTGTTTGAAATGCTTAATTTTCATATTAAATCAAAATCGTATATATCACATTTAGTGCACACGAAGCTCAAGCCACATCTTTATACGATGCTCAAGCCACATCTTTATACGATGCTCAAGCCACATCTTTATACGATGCTCAAGCTCATAATATTGGAAAGCCACATCTTTATATGATGCACATAAATATGACTGACAACTGTTTCGATGTTTATGGTGTTATTGTACTAGTATTGTATTTAATATTACCCTTAATGTTTTAAACTAACGGGAGCGAATTTACAACCTGAATTACTCTGTCAACAGATTGATTAAATTCCTTCTTTTTTTTTTTTTGTACAACAGAAATCAGATAAGGAGATAATATTGTTTCTCTAATCCTTTTAAAATTTGAATCTAAGTGTAAAAGAAAAACTAGCTTAGGAAATTTCATGATTATTTCTGCATATTTAACCCCATTTGAAAATACACCAGTATCGCATTGATATATTTTGCGGAATTTTGTTGGGATTACATTTACATATATATTGCCTTTTGAACAATGAATATCAATTATTTAATGGAGTGATGATGGGTTGTGGGTTTATAATGACACTAGGTAAGAACAAAACTTTACGATAAAAGAGAGAGGCTTCAATTTTCGCATTGTGAACTTTCCATTCATATGTAGTAGCATTTAAGAAGAGCATATATATATATATATCATTTGATATTATTTTCCAGAACGTGTGGTTGCTTATATGCTTCCCTTGAAAGATGGTTGCTAATAACAAGGAAGCTACACAGCAAACTTTCGTAGTCATAATGCCGTCCGTTCCTTATTCAAACCCTATCATAGGGTTTATAACGAGAATATAACCGTGTGCCACTAGTGGATCGGAAACGTTTTATCCTTCCTGAGGACCAGAGTTCATGCTGGTTTTGGTGGAGTTCGTATTTCTCAGTCAATATAGTGTTTTGTGAATCATTATTTGCCCATTTACCTTTTCGTCTTGTTAGCCATTGTATTGTGTGTTCCATCTTCAGGTTACGACTTCTAATTACAGATTAGTTATCTTCACACTTCACTTATTAGGAGTATCCCCTAAAACAATAATAACATAAATGTAACTGGCACAATCGTTTCTCAATAGATAGTATCGGGTAAGCCTACACGAGTGGGAATCATACACACCACTGTGAAAGAAATTAATTGCAATATGAACAGAATAGATAAATTCAGAATAGTGATCACCATGGTGAAACACGAGTGGGAATCTTACACGCCACTGTGAAAGAAAGAAATTGCAACAGGAACATAAATGAAAATAAATTCAGAATATTGATCACCATGGTGAAACACGAATGGGAATCTTACACACCACTGTGAAAGAAATTAATTGCAATAGGAACAGAAATAAAATAAATTCAGAATATGGATCACCATGGTGAAACAACGACTGGGAATCTTACACACCACTGTGAAAGAAATTAATTGAAATAGGGACAGAAATACAATCAATTTACAACGATGAACACACTATACATGAAATATAAAATGGCCTAGCTCTACCTTGATGAATAGTCACAGTTCAATATTTAACACCAATTTTTATCAATTATTGTGATTCAATATTCTAGGAAATAAGGGTAATAACAAAATTACCGAACACAGAGCAATCTTCCAAAGGGAAATTCAAAACTCTTAAATCAATAAACAGACAAAATCAGTCAACAACCGGGAAACTGGAAATATTCAATATTCTAGGAAATCCTAATTCCTAGAAGAAATTTAATTGTATGACGATAACCAAACCTGTAAGATTAAATAATAGCAATGATCTTGACATCCAACTTTTTACTATAATGCACACATCATAATTTAATTCTCGCTTATGCACATTTTTTTCCAGTTGATTGTAATGAAATTGCAAAGAAATTAATCATTTTTTAATTTTTTAATAATCTAATACAAAAATAACAAGGACTTTAATGAAGTGTGATTAAGATATTTCTTTAATTTTTTTAACAATCCTACGCATTCTTTCCTTAAAATTATTTTTTGTGTGTGTGGTATTTGACGTCATCAAAATAAGGTTACAAATTTAATGAGACCACACCTACTCACTCCCTCGTATTGTTTTACTTTCGGTTGTTCGGTCTGTCGTATTCTACTTCTGTTTTATGTGATGCTTTCTCTGTGTTGTTTTATCCATTCATATTGTGATTGGGTTTTGTTTTGCAAGAAAAGTTTTGAAGATATTAAAAGGCGTATTCTAATGCAATTGTAATGTAACGCGTATTTTCATTGGCTCTCGAGGGCCGTCAAATCTGCAGTTGGCAGGCCTGAAGGAATCATTCTATATTCCTACGCCAAATGCACTTGTTTTTAAACAATATGGCTGACCCAGATGCCGAAGCGGCAGCAGACGACATCCTTCCTGTTTAGATTGAATGTAGGTTCAATAAACGAAGTACATTCCATTGTACAGAGCTTAATCCCAGTCCTTTTCTTTCTGTTTTTCTGCACAGATTTGTTTATTCCAAACATAAAAGTAAACTTCAAGTTTTCCTCCCAATTTCAGTTTTGAAAATATAAAAAATTATCTCAATATTTGGATACAAGTCCTACAAATGGTCATGATCAATGCCTAGATAAATGAATTGAAAAAACAGTCTGTTTCTATTTTCATTTTACAAAAAAAATGATATTTTTTACTGTACAGTGCAAAATGCATCATTTTCTTCCGTACAATGTTCGTCCCCAGTTTACGGTAGTTGTGCATTGATGTTTTCTCCCGTTGCTTGCAATGTTAGTATGGACACATATTCTACGATGAATTACAGAAAAGTAATGACTAAATTAAACGAAAATAATGTTACCTAGTATGTTATACAAACTATGACTTCCATGAATTATTTTGATTCTAGTAGAAAAAATCGAACATATTTTGAATGGAAGTCAGAAATGCATGTACTGTAATAACGAAATCCATTGACCTGAAACTATTCGGTGATGTAATTAAGTTACTGATACTTTCCAATTTGATGGCATTTTGCATTTAGCTACATAAACAAGTAAAATGCTCAAAGAATCGTAAAATCAATCAGTAACCAGTTTGTGTCTAAATGTGAGCGTTCCCTTAAATTATGTCACCGGATGACGATAAATTACAAAAGTCAAAGTCGATAGATTGTTGTCTTAAGTATTTTTTCCGGATTTTTTTTTATATCAACAACAATATTATGATTTTTGTTTGCATGCATCTAGGTCCTACTGAATTAGATGATACATTGAGAGCATTTGAAGAGTTGTCGGTGTCAAAATTGTGAATTTGACGGACTATTTTTTAAGCGGAAGGAATTTGAAAAGTGCATATATTTCGTCATTTACTTGTATGTTTTCAAACTAATGTGTACACTTTGGGAGAATTTCATTAGAATATGAATAACAGTACTGTATTTGAAGAGTGTCGCCGGTAAAACGGCATTTGCGACCGTCAAATCCACAATTGACACCTCCAACTCTTCAAATACAGTACTGTTATTCCTTATATCAGAAGCTTTAAATCAAAAATTTACAATAGTCAAAAGTCTGAAGATAACACAGGTTTAATCAGAAGCCGTGATTCGACGAACAACAGATAATACAATGACCAAAAGAAAAAGGTGCAATGATATATTACACAGTATAAAACTGAGAAACATGAACCTTACTAAAAACCGAGAACGAACTCGTGTACTCCGGGAAGATTCGGTAGTTCCTGTTCCACTAGTTACATCCGTGGTTTTCCCGCTCAATGTCCATGCTGTAGCTGTACCTTTTTGTATAGTGCTAAACAACTGCAGATGTTTGTGAACATTTCTCCTATAAACAAAAAATAAAAATACCGATAAACAGCAACAGTAAAATGCTACTTCTAAGGAAATTTTATAAACGTCATCTACCATGCTTACCCTTCCGGACCATATTCGCCCCTCCCCCCCCCCC
>MJUT01017222.1:301452-318071 GCA_002080005.1 Gigantidas platifrons | reverse complement strand
TTCCTGTTTATGTACATGCAGTTTTTCATTTTGTCCCTCCATTGGGATTACACAATTTGTATTTTGGTAAACATAATAAGGGAGACAAATCGTATAAGTTTATGCTACAAGTAGCTAATTTTTATAGGTAGCTAATTTTTATAGCTCCGCCGTATGAAAAGGTAGCTAATTTTCATGGGTAGCTACAAATTTTACGACACCGGCACTAATTTGTCTTTCAACTCAAATAAAAACAAATGTCAAAAGTGTATAATCTTAGAATTAAATCGGAATCTACGGAAATGGTCTAGCTTGTCACACACACCCACACACACACACCCACCCACGCGCACGCACACACACACACACACGTGTGATTAATCGTGGCGACAATTCAAGTGAGTTGTAAATTGTCTTACTCTTTATATATAATGATTGATCGAATTTATTTATTTTGATTAACGCCACTTTCAGCAATATTTCAGCTATATCATGGCGACCAGTTTTAGTGGTAGAGGAAACCATAGTACTCAGCGAAAACCATCGACCTTGGGCAAGCAACTGGTCAACTTTATCACTTGCGGCTGCGAGTCGAGTGCATCTTTTTTGTAATTTACAAATTTGGGTGCGAACACACGCCCGTATTGTTGGTGATATGCTTGTATGAGTTGCTAGGTAATCCAACTCATTGAGTTACTATATATATATATATATATATATATAGATACAAACATTGATACATCCTTCTTGACTATTTTATGGAAATCAGAATGTACATGTACAAAGAGGTTAATACCATGATTTAGTACACAACAAATGTTATTCCGTTTGATTGAGTGAGTGATTGTTGTTAAACACCAACTCAGCAATTTTACACTTATATCATGGCGAGAACAAATAACCCATCAATGAAATGATGATGATGGTCACTGTGTACTAGACGAACGCACTTAGTTAGGTTTGTATAGTGTTAGTTCACTGAAAAAAACAGTCCGTGGATAGACATATCGCCCCACTCGGACACATCATCCTGATTCCAAGCCAACCAGCACTTTCTCCTTAATGGTGAGTGCTTACCGGAGAAGCAACCAATACCAGTCGTTGGCTTGACTCGATTGGGCTCTAACACCGATCTACCGCACTCGAGGCGAGCACCCTAACCGTTACACCACGGATGTGGTTATATTCATTTTGTACTGAATTTAGTACTGTTCGACTACTATTTTACCTATTTTTTCCAGTATTGTTATAAATGCTGTTATAGTGACAACCAGAACCTTTGAACCGTAATGGAAGCGAGAGGTTGGCGCTGTAAAATCTGATTCAATCCACCATTTCTTTAGAAATGCCTGTACCAAGTCAGGGCCATTGCGGTTTCCCAGTTTCCCGGTTGTTGACTGATTTTGTCTGTTTATTGATTTATGAGTTTTGAATTTCCCTTTGGAAGATTGCTCTGTGTTCGGTAATTTTGTTATTACCCTTATATATTCATAATCATTAAATCCTGAAAAAATACAAATTACTTCCAGATAAAATTTCAATTTCGCACATTGACACAGCCGGTAGTCATAATGGAGGCAAAGCTATTGATCATGGCGGGTCAAAGACTGGTCATGTTGTATCCAAAGCATTTGAACATGGAGGGTCAGAAGATGATCACACAGGAGACAACGGTAATGGACATGGAGGATCAGAAGGTGGTCATGGAGGGACAAATGCTGGTCATTGGAAAACAAATGGTGGTCATGAAGTAACAAATGGTGGTCATGGAGGAACCAATGGTGGTCATGAAGGAACAAATGGTCGTCATGGAGGGACAAATGGTGGTCATGGAGGGACAAATGGTGGTCATGGGGGGACAAATGGTGGTCATGAAGTAACAAATGGTGGTCATGGAGGAACCAATGGTGGTCATGAAGGAACAAATGTTGGTCATGGAGGGACCAATGGTGGTCATGGAGTGATAAATGGTGATCATGGAGGGAGAAATGGTGGTCATGGAGGGACCAATGGTGGTCATGGAGGGATAAATGGTGATCATGGAGGGACAAATGGTGGTCATGGAAGGACGAATGGTGACCATGGAGGGACAAATGGTGATCATGGCGGAACAGATGATGGTGATCATGAAGGGACAAATGGTGGTCATGGAGGGACTAATGGTGGTCACGGAGGAACAAATGGTGGTCATGGAGGAACAAATGGTGGTCATGGAGGGACAAATGGTGGTCATGGAGGGACAAATGGTGATCATGGAGGGACAAATGGTGATCATGGATGGATAAATGGTGGTCATGGAGGGACAAATGGTGACCATGGAGGGACAAATGGTGGTCATGGAGGGACAAATGGTGATCATGGAGGAACAAATGGTGATCATGGCGGGACAGATGATGGTGATCATGAAGGGACAAATGGTGGTCATGAAGGGACTAATGGTGGTCACGGAGGGACAAATGGTGGTCATGGAGGAACAAATGGTGGTCATGGAGGGACAAATGGTGGTCATGGAGGGACAAATGGTGACCATGGAGGGACAATAGGTGATCATGGAGGAACAAATGGTGATCATGGTGGGACAGATGATGGTGATCATGAAGGGACAAATGGTGACCATGGAGGTACAAATAGTGATCATGGAGGGACAACTGGTGTTCACGGAGGAACAAATGATGGTCACCGGGGGTCAGAAGATGAAGGTACTGAACATGAAGGGCCAAAGGATGGTCATAGTACAGGGGTAAGTATCGGCCATGAAGGGTCAAAGGATAGAGACAAAGGTATTCACCACGAAGAGTCAAATGATGGGGGTCAAAGTGGAGGCAAAGGCATGGATCACCAGGACTTTTGGGATAGCGACTCATGGGAAAGCAGCGAATCTTGGGAAAGCAGCGAATCTTGGGAAAGAGATATGTGGGATAGCGACGATACTAGTAAAAAGATATCGGTACATAAAGAAGGTCATAACCATGTATTTGACAGCAGTGATAGCAGTGAATGGGGATATAGCGATGAATCACCAAATAATAACAGACACTCAAACATAAGTAACCATGAGAACGGAGAAGACTCGTCCTCTGATGACAGTGAATACGCTTACGATGACATACATGTAGCAGCAGATCAACACACTGATGCAACACATACAAATTATGTGAAGTATGATGTTTATGCATCATCAGAATTCGATTTTTCGTCGAGCGAATCTGGCGAGATAAGACATACAGACAAAACATCCTCAAAAGGGGACAACAATACGCATAAAAATGGGAAATCTACGATTAGAAAGACCTCTCATAATGATGACAGTAGTTGGAGTAGTGGAAGTTGGGAAGAAAGCATCAACAAGCATCGTGACAAGTTGAAAAATGGGCGTCATGACAAGACGAATGGTCTCTATCACGGCAGTAGTGATAGTCAGGAACATGATTATAATGGAGTTAGAAAACATAACATGCTAATTGACAAGACCAAGAAGTCCGAATCACCTTACTTCCGAAGTAGCGATAGCGATAGTTGGGAATTTGACGACAGTAGTGAAAGTTGGGAATATGGCTTTTTAAGTAATAAACATAACAAGATCGGTGAGAAGAAGGAACATTCCGGAAGACCTTATTATCGAGGTAGCGACAGTGATAGTTGGGAATATGGCAATGATGTAGACAGTAAACAAACCAAATTAGGTGAGAAGACGCGAAAATCTGGTAGACCTTATTATCGAGGTAGTGACAGCGATAGCTGGGAATACGACTCTGATCATGATGATAAACACATCATAAACATAATACATCATGATGGTTCGGGCTCTTCGCATCATAGCAGTAAAGAAGACACATTGTTGAATGGACATTCTATCAAAGGTCATAGTTCAGGAGATAACACGCATGGCTACACAAATAGTTTAGAGAGTGACAGCTCTGATCATTATGGTGAATATGAGAATGACGACGACATAATGTCAGGACTTTTTAAAATAGTGAACAGTGAGATGGAATATTTAGGCGATACTAGCAATCATGACGACAAGCTACACACCAACAAAGTACAAAAAGGAAAGAAACATTAATATGTTAATTATATATATTTATTAATTGTAATTTATTTTTCCCATACATGTATGTATTTAGTAAATTAAAGCATTGTTAGCTTAAATGGAGTAGGATGGTGGACATGTATATACATCGTAACAACAGAGGCGTAATTGAAACGTTTCTGGCTTGGAACAGGCAATATAATATAAAAACAAATGTGATGGAGTTAAGCTAGCTTAGAGGTCCCTTCTTAGTGCAGTTGAGGAAAAAGTACAAACAATCACAATCCGAACGGACAAACCAACACATGACGTGTTCTTCTTCTATATACTGATTCTGATTGTCCCTTTGGTATCTTCACACTCTTCATGTTAAACACAAATTGTAAATTATGGCTATCCTGTTTGATTGTTCGCTCCCACACACTTTTAACATCATTTACTTTCCAATATTTCGACGTCGAGCGCAACAAATTAGATATCTACGTTTTAATCATGCAGTACGAATGAAATCATTATCCGGATAGATATGTATATACATGTATAGGAAATGCCCACAAAAATGAGATAACAAATCTCAATTCGCATAAACTGGACCCCACGGGCGAAGATATAAAAGATCAATTTACAACTACTTATCCAATCAGTGTCCATCGACACTAACGTATGAGTTCGAATTCCGCTCATGGCGAGGTGTACTTGATAAAACATCATGTGATAAAGGTTATCAATGACTTGAAGAAGGTTGGGTGATTTCTCATGGTGCTCTGTTTCCCTCGACAGTACAATTGGCCGCCATGATAAAACTGAAATAGTGTTGAAAGTGGCGTTAAACACCATAATCCTAACCCTAACACATAATAATGGATTGTAAAGATTATTTACTCATTGAGAAAAGATTAACGATATAAAGCGGATAATCACAAGCTGTAATGTAGAGTTTTACTTCTAATGGCAGTGACCTTGTGTCAGTAGTAAATAAACATTAGAGAATACCAATGGGCCAATCACAAATAAACAATCCAGAGAAACTGACAACATAGGGTACACAAGACGAAAACAAACAAAACAAAAACACAACTTAATGATATACTATTGTCTGTTTGACTTCTATAAATCTTCAGAAAAAAATTCCTAAAAATCCAGTTTTCAAATCAGCAATTTTTTTTCTAGATGTTTGTTGATATATACAAACTCTGACAATTAATTTCAACATTTTTGGTCCATTTATTTAAAAAAGTTACTCATTAGGTCTCTATGTTAATTATATGTTCTAAAGTGCAAAAATCTGGATGGAGTGAGTACAAATAACAGACTGTACCATGTGACAGAGTATACATATAAATATTTAAGTACATCAATAACAATTGACTATCACCTATGGTCAGTTAATGAGTAGCCTTTTGATATTTAAATGTATTATGTCGCATGGTACAGTGAAATATACATTGAAAGCACATGTCTGTTATATTGTTTTCATGGCTTGGCTATTACACTATTTGTACTCACTCCATCATATTTTTACACTTTAGTAAATATAATTAACATAGAGACCTAATGGGTAACCTTTTTAATAATGGTTCAAAATTTTTAAAATTAATTGGCAGAGTTCCTGTACATCATATATTAATAAACATCTAGAAAAAAAAATTGTTGATTTAAAAACTGGATTTTTAAGAATTTTTTCTGAAGGACTATAATATACACGACCAGGTTTCTGTAGAAAACGAAATATAATAGGAATTTATTATTTTACTTTTTGTAAACAAGGTAATAAATCATTTGCTTCCGGTTCATTTTCGTTACGGTCGTATCACAAACTGACAAATGTTTACCTATTTATGATTGGACAAAAGGCTTCGTCCCGAAATGTTGTTCCAGACTCATTATTATAATATATCTGATATGTTTACAAATAAAATGATCACGTACCTTGACTGATTTTATACTGAATTAAGAATTAAACAATTAAAAAATAAGAAAATACCAACACCATCAGAACAGTTTCAAAATTGAATTAAAAAATAGTTAAAACAGAGTTTATTATAATAACTTTATTCTCTAAACCAATGTTACAAAGGTTACAGAGTGAGAGTGTTCAAATCAATACAAAGTAAATACATATCATTACATCAATTACATATCATTACATCAATTATCAAGATTATGGCTGTACATTGAATACAAATTATGAAAAGAATGTTTAAACGTTAAATACAAATGATACAAATTCTAACTCAATGAAATGTTCTAAGATTTATATATCTTTATTCTGATAACCTTTGTTGATACATTGGTATACAGATAACAAATTAAATACATGTAATACACAATAAGATACAATACAAAACATAATAAGAAAACAGGTATATACAATATTTACAAATAGAGAGAGAGAGAGTTACATTTTTTTTGCCATGAGGGCAGACAATTTCATTAATATATCTTATAAAGGTGCAAAGTTTTTTTTATTTTTGATTTGTTTGTCAGATTTATCAAAGTGCCAAATTTCAGAATATTACAATTTATAAAGTATTTTTATCTATACAAGTCTTTCTTTTTTCACTGAAACAGCTACATTTTAATAAATAATGGAACTCATCTCCAATATCTGCTAACAGAGGTGTGATGGATTTTTTTCAAGGAGAACTAATTTTCTTATTTATTATATCAATAAGCTTACATAATTAGCGAATAGTTTCAGGTTTCTTTTTGTTAAATAATGATGACAGTCTTAATGTGCATGGTCTGTTGAAAAGTATTTTGGAATTCGATTTTTTCTTTCATTTACAAGATTTGGACACTGTAATACATAATGAAATTCGTCACCAATCTCGCGAGATTGACATAGCTGACACAGTCTATTTTGTCTTTCTACATTTGTCCAGCGCCCTACTTCAATCGGTAATCTATGATTAGATGTTCTAAATCTACAAAAATCAAATCTATTTTTGTCATTTAAGACGTCTAAATATTTTTTCAAATCTAAAATCTGACTATTCATAAATATTATATTTATATTTATTACTAATCAACCATTTCAGTGCTACTGAAGCGGATACAATGACAGAAGTTCATTTGTAACGGAATGTATGTCTCATAATACTTGTTGCATGGTTGATTAAAATCTGGCGGCAAATATTTCATGAATATTCATAAAGAGCATATATAATGTCAAAGTTCACACAACAACGTACTCATCGTTGTTATAGCTCATTCAACGTGTATTATTGTTATTACTAGACATACTACACATGTTGTTTGTAATCTATTGTGTGTCAAGACGGGTAGCATACTATAAAATGAAAGAACAAAATTGCACCCTATCAAAAGAGCTGCAACATCTAATAAAAACCCGTAGAAAGAGACAAAATCGACACCCAATACACATGACTGTCGCTCACCTGTCTGGCTTGGTATAGGCACTTCATTAAAAAGTGACGGAGTGAAACTAAATTTAGTTTTAAACACCTAACCTTCTCATCTGTGTTTCCTTTCGTGTCTGATAAAGTGAAGCACTACAATATCAGCGTCAACTTTACAAAATTTCTCAGTAATTATGACATAATCAGTTGTGTCGAATGACATGATTGTCCCAGGAATATTTTAATTATTCCACAACTTCTTCTTAGTAGACAAAATAATAATAGGAAAGATAACTCTGGTTGGCGATTGCGTTGAAAAGAGATAAACAATAAACGTTAGAGAAAACCGAAGGGGCAATCAATAGACAATCCAGAGAGACAAGCAACATTGCGACCAAGACACAGAACGAAGACAAACAAAGCAAAAACACAACACAGAAAACTAAAAAGATATCCCACCCAGACTTCTCGTTGCCAGTTGTATTCTTTACTTCAAACTGATTGAGATAGAAGAGATACAGACAATGAACGAATGGAAAGATAACTCTGGTTGGCGATTGCGTTGAAAAGAGATAAACAATAAACGTTAGAGAAAACCGAAGGGGCAATCAATAGACAATCAAGAGAGACAAGCAACATTGCGACCAAGATACAGAACGAACACAAACAAAGCAAAAACACAACACAGAAAACTAAAAAGATATCCCACACAGACTTTTCGTTGCCAGTTGTATTCTTTACTTCAAACTGATTGGGATAGAAGAGATGCAGACAATCAACGAATGGAGAATTGTACATTAATATAACATCATCTATATAGTGGAAGCTGGAATTAAAGGTTTGGATTATTTTCTTTCTTTATTCATTGGAAACCATTTAAGGAAGTCTGCTTCATAAGCGTGTAGAAACAAATCAAGTTATGCAAAGAAAGATAACTCTGATTGGTAATTGTATGGGAAAGAGATATCTTCGATTGTATGATTAGATAGATAAAACCTCAGACGAATTGAGATCGTTTGATGAGAAAGAATTTCGGCATGTAGAAAAACAGCTGAAAAAGGGTAAGACGGGTCGAGGAACGAAAAAAGCTTTAACAAGTTTGAAAATTAGATAATTAATTGTATCTTTTTCAAATGGATAATGTGTGCTTTCATAATTTTCTTGCTAACATGTGGTAATATATATATTGTTAAAAAACAGGGAACCTTAGATTTGATTTTGCTTCATTGTGCATTTAAGGTATTTTGTTAACAGGCGAGTCCGAAAAAAATGTTATTATTAGGGCTATGGTGCTTCACGTCGCTTTCAACAATATTTTAGTTATATCGTGGAAGGAAGTTTTCTTGGTGGAGGAAACCGGAATACCCAGGGAAAATTACAGACCTGCCGTAGGCTACTGACAAAATACCTGCCGTAGGCTACTGACAAAATTTATCACATAATGTTGTATCGAGTACCCCTCGCCATGAACGGGGATCGGACTCACAACAAATCGTTATCTTCATCATATGATTACAATTTTCAAAGTATGCACTGATTGCACAGGTAGTTGTAAATCTAACTACCATACGGTTACGACCACGACGCCCCCCCCCCCACTCCCAATGGAGTTATTTATATTTACAAATGTAGTTTTCCATATAGCATTCCCCCACACTCTTTATATTTCCCCATGGGAAAATGACATTTCATTGTATCAACAAAAACAAGAAGTAACAGATCTTTTGGATATTCCCAATTTGATTTTATGATTATACTTTGTTATACTCTAGTCTCATACGAGTTATTTCCCTTGCAATGGACAAAATGGTACCCGTTCTAATAAGAGCAGCGGAAAGGCCTAATAATTTGAGTATAAATTTCACATTATTTGAAACTTGATGCGTTTTATAGCAATTAGAAAATTCACAGGTTGTCAGAGAAATATAATATGCTATTTTCATTGAACTTTGCATATGAACCTTTTGCTCGCCTTAAACTGAAATAACTCCAGGAAAACATGCAAACCTCCCGAAGCAGAATACTTCCGGATTCCGGGCGTTCCGTCGCGGAATTCACTTTTGGAAAGTCCCAAATCAGAATACATATGTACGTAATTTCCAATAAAATGTCCTGGTGTATTATACTTAAGTGTAATGCATGCAAAAAAAAAAGGAGGGGGGAAATATACACAAATAAGTGGTCTTTTTTAAAAATTTTAATTGATAATATTTTCAAAGAAAAAATTTCAAAAAAAAGTATATAACTACTGACAATACGCCAAATTAATTCATCAGCAATTTTGTAATTCGTTTTGGCTCAGACTTGAAAAGTATCGTCAGACATCATAACATGAGAAGAAATGAATATTTTGTCTCACTGCATCTCCTGAATGTAAAGAAATGCATATACAAAGATATTACTACATCTCTTATTGCGCCTAATTTAAAGAGGCTGATTACTCATGAACTTCTTTTCAATTGTAATCTGTTTTACATACAAATCGAATGGTTTGCATTGTAAATCCTTTTTTTTTTTCGTTTTGTTTGTTTTTCTTGTTTTGTGTCGTCTTGTTTTTATTCAAATTCAAAAATTGAAATAACAAGCGTGCCAATAACATTTTGTGACAAAAAATCCTAAGACTGGAAGATGGTCTTCATATGTTCGTGGTTTTCAAGTTAAAAGGTTTAAAACACGTCTTCCAGTATACAACACAAACGGCTGGTATTATCGTTGGGCCAACCCGGCAGGTGTCGTCGATAACAGTATCATGCATTGTGCGATAATAAAGAAACAGGAAATATATGATCGTGATGAGATAAATAAATACTGTAGTCTGATTGGACGCCTACAGTAACTTCCCGTGATAACGTAAAATTATCTAACAACAATAAATTACCTAAAATATTGCTATCCAAATGCGGGTCGAACAAACTAGGAGAACAAACAGTATGCTTTTCTTTATAACCATCTCAGTAGCGATTACCAGCATTTGTAAGTCTTCTTTGTTTCTTTATTTGTTGCTTGTTGTCTTTTTTTTCGGTTCTTTTCGGGGTTTTTTTTTGGTTTTTTTTGTTTTTTTTTTACTTTGTTCTCTTCTTGCCTTTGAAAATGGATGTTAACACGTTTATTTTAAATACTGCTATCAAAATTTAATTAGTACCTGGTTGTTGATTTTTTTATGTATTTCAGCGGCATATGGCCTTTGTCCGAATCCACCACGATGTGCCCCAGGATGTTTTAAGCTAGATGAACGTGGATGTCTACTGTGTGCTTGTGGAGTTTGTAAGTTACGTGCATTTTAAGTTGATAATAATATTAATATTTTGCAAGTTAAGGCTTGCGATTCCATACACTGGTTTAACCAAACCACATTAATGTGCCTGTCTCAATGTATTATGCAGATTTCCGTCAGTTTAGAACGTTGTGACGAATTTTTTTTTATGATTGGCTAATGATGTCTGTTTAGTACTAGTCAATACTACTAGCTCACGACCAAAACAGTCCACATGTAGACATGTCGCTCCCTTTGGCAACATCATTCCAACACAATGAGTATGTTTGGCTCTCATTTATTAACAGAAAAGCAACAAATACAATTTTAAAATGTTGGTTTGGCCTTCGCGTGTGGTAAGTCTATATTATAGAGTTGAGCATGTGTACTCCTGATACATTAAATCGGTCACGAATACGACATTTTACATCTTGTATTACAAACCAGGAGAAATAGTAACATTTATAGGCGCGATTGTTGAAGGGGTGTGATAAGCATGCACTCCCCTCCCCCTCCTAAAACAAAATGCAAGGCATATAATATACATTGTAAATCATATACATTATCAGACCAATACGTGTGGTTGTAATTCCTCAAATATCTAAAGCTTCATGGGAGGGCATTCTTTTCTGGTACCGCCTGTATTCCACACCTTCCTTATTTTAACACCATGTTCCGCCACTGGTGTACTGTTGTATTATAGATGCAGTAGATGACAATATATATACAATGACGGGTGCGGATTATGGTATTTAACGTCACTTTCAACAATATTTCAGCTATAACGTGGCGTTTTATTAATGGAGGACACCGGAATACCCGGAGAAAACCACCGACCTGTCGCAAGTCACTGACAAACTTTATCACATGATGTTGTATCGAGTACACCTCGTCGTGAGAGGGATTAGAACTCAGAAATTTAGTGGTGATACGAACTGGTAGATACAAATCCAACTATCATGCGATCACGACCATGACGGCCCCTATAGACAATAATAGATGAAAGGTCCGTATCAGTCTGTTAATACGAAAAGATCATGTCGATATGAAATATTGTATTTTATGAAATGCGTATTTTTTTTTTATAATTTCATTACATTTGTCGTTATAGTAAATTTCCATCCAGGAGGATATCGAGGGATGCCGCAAGGTACGTAAGCAATAATATCGTTACTTGGCAACATACTTACGGAAAACCTAGTTAATATGAAAGGGTAGTCGAATTTACTAACTTCCGCTACGAATGCATTAGATATTTACTTAGATTGGTTCAAGTGTTAACCGGTCGGAGTTCGAGATGAATATTGTTTGTTAAGTAAATCTTTACGGGCCAAATATGAAATTGGCAGTATGATTAAAAAAGACAGACGTTCGAATATCATGGAAAATAATAATAATTAAAAAAGTCATCCGAATATGGCCATGCTTGATATTGTAAACAATCTACCCATTCGATCACTCGCACACCCATGATCATTTTCTAGAGCAGGGACTGACCTTTACAATACATATCTACATGTACATACATCTATATAATTTAAAGAATTAATTTGTTCTATTCTTTACGGACGACAGCTATTCGGAACAAGCAAGATCTACTACATTGTATTTCCGAGTAAAAATCTGATAACAATATACATTATCTTTTTTTTCTACTTAGTTCACATGGGAGGCGCTGGATTTGTTCCGGGTCAAATGTCAGGCGGTGGAATGTTCGGGTCAAATCAGGGGTCACATCAGGTATGTTTTGTAGTTATTCTGAACAACAAGTGTTTCCTTTTTAGATGGTTCTTAACGTAGATATTTAACTTAGTACGTACGATCATTTTCTGGAATGTGTGCGCTCAAAATCTGAAGAATGGAAAGTTAAATACTTTATATTTCCTAGTTGTGTTTCGCTTGATGGTGTTTAACGCCACTTTCAACAATATTTTAGTTATACCGGAGTACACGGAGAAAACCGTCGACCTGTCACTGACAAAATTTATCACATAACTTGTATCGAGTACACCGTCCTCGCCATCAATGTGATTCGAACTGACAACATTAGTGATGATAGACACTGATTGCATAGCTAGTTATAAATCCAACTACCATACCATCCCTGTTATGCTTGGTGTGTATAAAAATATATAATGGAAAAACATATTTTACAGGGATCCAAATCTAAACCATTAAGCCAATGTCCAGGTACAAGGTTATGTATGGAAACCTGTAAGGGCCATTATTCACTCGGAAATGTTGGAAGAAATGGTTGTAAAACATGCACTTGTCACACAACTCACAAAACACACACAAGTAAGTCATATTCTATTATTTATAGAAACTAAAATGTATACACTGGCTATAATTTATTGGGAAAATGTGGAGTGGGTGTTTTATCCTTCATATTAATCGAGCGTATCTTAGCACGTAATTTAGTCTTTTTCAACCCGACTTACGCTTACTTCGAGATTTATTCTGACAAATACATTCGTTTGTCCTATGTTATCCTCGGTAACCCACTGCTGATAGCACTCCAGTTCTCTCCATTGTATTTTGTTTCTGTTAAAATATGAAAAAGTATCCTGCCCCAAAAATTTAACCTTACCCTTTTCAATAAAAACCTTGGTGGAATGTGAAGAATACTTACCGGTTTCTCATGTAAAAATGTTTTTGTGATTGTTGTCTCTTGTGGGGGGACAAGCATACCTCCTAACAGTTTAACGGTCGGCCCCTATAAGAAAGTAGTCGTGCGAAAATTGTTATTTCTGAATTTAGAAAGAAAGAAATGCATGAAATATGCGAGCAAGATATTGAGTTATTTAGAACACATTGTACACATGGTTGCATCGCACAATACGGCATTTGTTACAACACTTTTGTTTGATTAAATTAATCTTACAACAACTCCCGTGGAAATAAAATACATTTTCGTGTCCTACCTGTTCATAACAACCACTTGTATATTTCAGATGTACAGACTGTACAAGTGGCAAAACCACAACCTCAGAAACAACAAGTTACGTACGTGGTACAACCACAACATCAGAAACAACAAGTTACGTACGTGGTACAACCACAACATCAAAAACAACAAGTTACGTACGTGGTACAACCACAACATCAAAAGCAACAAGTAACGTACACTGTACAACATAAACAACCGGCATGTACTGGTACCAAGCTGTGTATGATGACGTGTAAATCTAGATATGTATTAGGAGCCAAGGGAAGAGATGGTTGTAATACATGTACATGTATTCCAGGTAAAGTGTATCCCCAAAATTGTTGTTAATTGGTTACTTGTTAAAAATTCTAGCCGAATATACAGCAGATTACTAGTTGACAAGATGATGTCTGTTTTGTAGTCTAGCTACACGATGACACTGATATTTAGTAATAGTTCCCTGAAACAACAGTCTCGATGTAGATATACTACTTAAGGGAATATTACATTTTCCCGAATTAAAACATGCTCGACTGTTACACGTGTTTAGTTAGTTTATGGAACAACAATAAAGGCGAACACAGTAATCGTTGCATCATCGAAGCGGTCCGTATTAACGTTACATATGTACATGTTCACTGTTTGTATTTACAGCAAAATAAATATGTGGTTGATGTATATGTAAAATAAATTTATTTTAAGTGTTTAATGCGAAATAAATATCAGAGAAAACCGAATGGACAATCACCAAAAAATAGTAGACGAACGGAAGCACAGCTTCACACATGAAAAAAAATAATTTACAAGGCATTAAAATCGATATTACTTTACATCATTATTTCTTGATGTAAAATCTCATAGTTTTTATTTCACGTAAATTTTCCACTTGATTTTCTTCTTCTAAATACATGTATAATATATCTCGACTTGTTCGAATCGAATCATATAGTTTGGTCTGGTTTGATTTGATTTATGGTGTATAACGCCATTTCAACAATATTACAGCTAGATTGTGGCGGTCAGTTTTATTGGTGGAGTACCAGGAGAAAACCACCAACCCACCACAAGTCACTGACAAACTTTATCACATATTATTATATGACTTCAGATAATGTCTTTTTCTGATTGGCTGACGTCCCTAGTAACGATCTTTATAACACATTATAATCACCTCGTGGTTTTGTTTACCTTGTTGGAATGTTATAATCACCTGGTAAGACGAATATAACATTCCAACAAGGTAAACAAAAGAAAATGTCAAGATCAAAGCTTATTTTAAGAGTGAAAGAAACATATAAAATGTGTCATATAATAAAACAATTAATGACTTTCAATTCGGTGGATACCAGGATTTATTAACCCAAGAATAATATATTTACCTCGGCCCTAAGGCCTCGGTAAATATATTATTCTTGGGTTAATAAATCCTTGTATCCACCTTATTAAAAGTCATTAATTGTATATTATTATACTTCGTGTAAGTTTCTGTAGTGATATTTGGTACTGTAATATGTTGGCATATTACCTGGGTAATATTTTGGCATATTACTTGGACAATTAGTCACTCAGTATAATAATNTGTCCAGGTAATATGCCAAAATATTACCCAGGTCTGAGAGACATAATACCCTCGGTACCCTCCGGGGAGGGTATTATGTCTCTCAGACCTGGGTAATATTTTGGCATATTACCTGGACACGACCACATTATTATATAAATGTTGTATCGAGTACACCTCGCCATGAACGGGGTTCGAACTCACAATTTTAGGGGTGATATGCATTTATTGCACACGTAGTTGTAAATTCAACTACTATGCGATCACGATCGAAACCTGTTGATCTGTCTCCTACGCCATTATAAAAATTTATAAAAACTATGACGTTATTTGTTCCAGAACCAACTCCTGCTCCAACGGCAGCACCCGCCAAAATGAGTTGTATGTCTACTGTAATGTGCATGTTAACGTGTAAGAATGGTTATACACTGGGAGGAACGAAGAGTGATGGCTGTCAGGAATGTTCATGTGTTGTCCGTAAGTTTACATTCAACTGGTTTAATTACCGGTATATGGCATTGCGAAAACACAATTAGGAATTTCAATAAAAGCACTACTAAAAACTAATACGATTAAAAGACTACATTTAATTGTTTAAATATATGGCAGTGTGAAGACACAACTGGGCTGTTACATGAAAGTTTTGTTGAAAACTATACTAAACTAAATGTGTTTACTCTGTCAAGTTCACATAAAGTAGTGGGTATTTTATTCCATTATTTTTAATATTCTATAGCAAGTGAAAAGAAATGACGAACTGCAGGGCTATGTATTTCATACTACATGAAAACCATCAGTAACATTTTCTATGTTATGCATAATTTATGCATTATTAATTGATTTATTAACACATGTCAGCCAAACTACAGCACATTCTGTCTAACCCAAACCCTTAATAACCCGAAATGATTGTTCTTTTAACCGGTATTTACCGAACACCTGTCTATTCAAAACATAAAATTTCTTCCTGAGGAGGTTATTTATATATGTTGCACTGTAATTAGGTTGGGTATTTCATACTTCATAAACATAATCAGTAAAATAGATATGCATAATCAATAATTATATTTTACATATTTTTACATAATTAATTTGTTTCAGCCAAAGTGGTAGTTATGGAAGTTAAATGTTCCAGCTCATTGAAGTGTTCATACGGTTGTAACGTAGGTTATAAATGTGGAACTGATGGATGTCCAACCTGTGAATGTATTAAACCACAAGGTATGTAACAAAATATTGTATATATAACTTGCCCCATCCCTGACTGTATTACTACTCGAGGTATGTAACAAAATATTGTATATATAACTTGCCCCATCCCTGACTGTATTACTACTCAAGGTAGGTAGCAAAACATTGTATATATAACTTGCCCCATCCCTGACTGTATTACTACTCAAGGTAGGTAGCAAAACATTGTATATATAACTTGCCCCATCCCTGACTGTATTACTACTCAAGGTAGGTAGCAAAATATTGTATATATAACTTGCCCCATCCCTGAC
>MJUT01017222.1:210083-227280 GCA_002080005.1 Gigantidas platifrons | reverse complement strand
AAACAATAGAGAAAATGTGACAGGTATAACCTAATGAATAAACAATAGAGAAAATGTGACAGGTATAACCTAATGAATAAACAATAGAGAAAATGTGACGGGTATAACCTAATGAATAAACAATAGAGAAAATGTGACGGGTATAACCTAATGAATAAACAATAGAGAAAATGTGACGGGTATAACCTAATGAATAAACAATAGAGAAAATGTGACAGGTATATTGTGAGTGAGTGATGTATTCTGGGATATTAATGTGATTAAAATAATGAAATCAGTCATTAATTGTTTTACAAAAGTATGACAGAATGTAGTCAGTCTAATAGATTGTATTGACAAATGCAAAAACACCAAATTCACTGGATTAAATACTTTATTTTATGAGTAAGCAAGTTAATATTTGCATCATGAATTATTTTTTAATGCTTCAATTTCAAACTATTTAAAAAGACATCTTTTGAAATTTTTCAGACAAAACAATTTACACCGAAAAAGCTAAAATACTGTACTTTCTTAATCTGGTTTACTTTTTAAGTTTAGTTGGCCTATGACAAAAACAGGTGCTTTATTGACCTTTGACCGGCCTTATGTGAGTAATAGGACACCATTTGGAAAAAGGAGAGTAAACAAATATGGGTCAGTGTGTTATTATCGATCTTTTTTCCATGGAACTTATAACCTAATGAAAAAACTATAGAGAAAATGTGACAGGTATAACCTAATGAATAAACAATAGAGAAAATGTGACAGGTATAACCTAATGAATAAACAATAGAGAAAATGTGACAGGTATAACCTAATGAATAAACAATAGAGAGCATGAAATGGGCATTTAAGAATATTCTATCCAGAGACATTTGCAACATGGGTTACATATCTGAGACAACAGAACACACACACGCTATAGGACCTTAGGTGGTGAGGATAACAGACCCCACAAAAACTGTAATGAACCTCAGAACTTGTTCAGTTTAAATTAGCACGTCGCTTTTCTTATAAAACATCCGCTGTGTTGTTTATAGTAAAGTCAAATAATAGTATTGTAGATGATAGAGGAATGAACAGATCTATATAACAGGAAAAAATCGAGTACCACTCGAAAAATGGAAATATCTTAAAGCTAAACCAGTTCGTGATGATGACCGTATAAAATTTATCGCGATGAGTTCAACCTAGGAGGAACATAGATAACAAGGGCAACTCAAACCGTGGCATATCCCCTCGCCTAAATATTTGACCCGGTGACCTTGACCTTTGACCTATGTCCTTGAAAACCAATAGGGCTCCAGATTCTCTTAAGCACTAAGTATGTACCAAGTTTGGTCAAAATCCATTGAAGGTTGTTGATTCTAAAGTGTTCACAAGGATGTTACGGAAGGACCAAAGGACAGAAGGACGGACGGTAGCGTTACTATATCCCTTCGCAACTTCGTTGGCGAGGGGATAGCAATGGATTGTTCTCTACAATGTTTGTAAATATGTTTTATAATTACAGTCGACATTACAACAACGTTGAAGGACCACTTTAACTTTTAGACACCTTTATATTTGTTCAACATTACATTCCCTTGTAAATGGTTTGTACACGTTAACCGTTTGTTTTATAGACAAGTATGTTTTATTTCTAATGATCTTGTACGTAGCTGTCTAAGTTAATATAATAAAAGAAAATTAACAACATAATAATTTTATTTATTCTAAATTCTTGCTTGTTATAATTGCTAATCAATATATATATAAAATTTGTTCTTGCCACGACATAGCTGAAATACTGATAAAGTTGGCGTTAAACACTAATCAATCAATCAACCTTGTAAACAGCCGTAACTCTTTATTGTAAGACCAATTAATTGATAATTTTTAACGCAATAGTGTAGAACAGCGTCAGTCAAAATATTTTATAATGCTTGATTAAGTAAATGACTTGATTATATTCCAGGGATCTTTATGCCTTTGTGTGGACAGAAAATAAAAAAGCTCTCTTCAGAGTAGCAAACGAAGGATATAAAGTAAGTATACTCTGATTTCTTTTGTTTTCGTGGCTTTCGTTAGTACATTTGTGTGTAGCATCAAGCCACGAAATAACTTAGTTATATAGTAAAACCTGTATTAAGAGGACACCTTTGGGAAAATGAAGAAGTGGCCTTTAAATACAGCTGACCTCTTAAAAGAGGTTCAGTTCATATAAAAATGCCCATGTCAGGACAAGAAAAAGGTGACCTTTTAATACAGGTGACTGCTTAATAGAGGTGACTGCATGGGCAGGTTTGACTGTATCTGACTAGATATTCGCATAGGCATGCAAAACGTAAAAATAGTGTTGTGATTTTTCAAATTGCAACTGACAGTTATTTTTAATTGTCATTGTTATTTAAATTAAATTTGCTTCAAATTTATGAAAAATGCGTCTCGATGGTCTAATGGCTAGTCTGATCTCCACTTTATATGTTGTGTTCGATCCACTGTCGGGTGAAACCACAGACTATAAAATTGGTGTTTGTTGCATGAAGTATTAAGGATTAAGAACAAAGACTGGTTGTATGGAATCATGATAATATGAACCGCATCGGTGGCGTAATGGTTATCGTGCTCGCTCGAGTGCGGTAGATTGTGGGTTCTTGCTCTCGTCGGGTCAAACCAAAGACTTTAAAATTGGTATTTGTTGCTTCTCCGCTAAGCACACAGCATGAAGGAGAACGAGCAAAGACTGTTTGGCTCGGAATCAGAATAATCTGTCCGAGTGCAGCGACATCTCTACCCGCGGGCTGTTGTTTCAGTGAGCTAGCACTATAAAAATTCAACTCTGCGTGTTGGTCTAGTACAAAGCGGACCTCATCATCATCTCATTGACAATTAAATTGTTCTCGCCATGATATAGCTGAAAAATTGCTGAATTGGCATTAAACAACAATCACTCACTCACTCACTCACTCATGATAATATGGAGTGAGTTAAGAGATTGGTTGACTCGGAGTCAAAGCATGATTCAGACTTTTCTTTCAATAAACTAACACTACACTTCTCAAGCTAAGCATATGGGTCTAGTTTAAAGCAAGCATTAAAATCATCAAGCCTACAAGAAACTTGTTCTTGTCATCACATAGCTGAATCATGCATAATCGGAGTTGTTCATGATCACTTACTAGGAACAACTGCATCAGTTGGGGTTTTGGTTAGCGTGCTCGATTATAATGCTGTAAATCATGGGTTCGAGACCTGATCGGGTCAAAGCCAAGACTAAAAATTGGTATTTGTTGATTTCCTGCAAAGCACGCAGAAGTAAGGAGTAAGATCAAACACTGCTTGGCTCGGAATCAGACTAATAAATGCTGGTGGAGTGACATGTCTTCTTCTGGCCTGTTGTTTCAGTGAGTTATCACTATAATTATGCAGCTAAGCGTGTTGGTCTTTTACAAAGTGGCCCTCATCATCTCATTGAAATACACATTAGATAATACTGAAGGGGCAATCAGAAAAGGACAATTCAAAGAAACGGGTTACATACTTTCTATATGTAGGATATACAAGATGAAGACAAACAAAAACACAACACAATATGTGCTGGACACCACTATGTGCAAACAAACACAAATAACGTATATAAGACATGAGCCCTCCTACAAACAACTGTGGTAGAGACGAACTCAACATTATTTTTATGCAGAAATCGTATCGGACATCTCATCACATAACTCAGTAACTTGTTCTCGCCATGATATACACTGGAGCTGAAGTATTGTTGAATTGGCATTAAACAACAATCACTCACTCACTTCGCTATGGGCATAAGGAAGGTGTATTTGTGTAATAGCAAGAAGAGTTTGAAGATATCAAAGGGGTAATCAGAATCCGTGAATTGAAGGACAGACAACACATTGGCCAAAAGGTTGAAGATACCACAGGGGTAATCAGAATCTGTAAATCGAAGGACAGACAACACAATAGCCAAACGAAAAAAGGACCAAAGGACAAACAATGATCTACAAAACATACACATAAAACTAAAGATCGATGAATACGAACCCCACTAAAAACCGAGGAGAACTCAGGTGCTCCCGCAAGGGTATGCAGTTCCTGCTCCGCTAGTGACAGTACCCGTCGTATGAAGGTATATGTGTTGTAAAACCAATGTGTTTAACAACTAAATTATTGATTTCAGGTAGTTAATAGTCGTGGTGCCTTCTTATATTTTGATCATCCATATGAGCCAGACCCAGAGGAACGTGGTTTATACTGGGCCACACGATTTATTGATACTAGGATGGTATTTCAGTTCAATCCACTTAGTGGCAAGGAAGGCTATGGGCCACTGAAAAAACCAGAAAATATTGTTGGTAAGGACCATTTACTTCATTGGCCTTCATTTTTTGGATTTTTTTTTAATTTGTTTTAAGCTTCAACCTTAGAAGTGTTTGTTTGTTTGATGGTGTTTAACGCTACTTTCAACAATATTTCAGTTATATCGTAGCAATCAGTTTTTATTGGTGGAGGAAACCAGATGACCTAGAGAAAACCACCGATCTGTCGCAAATCACTGACCAACTTTATCACATAATGTTGTACACCTCGTCCTGATCGAGATTTGAACTCACATCAGTGGTGATAGGCTTTGATTGCATAGGTAGTTGTAAATCCAACTACCATACGATCACAGCCACGACGGCCCTTAAAAATGTTTCAGATCCATAAAAAAGCATTCTATATAGTACTAATTACAAAAATCTTTTTAAAAGTTTTAGTCATTTTGCATCAATCTGATAAAGCAAAATGAATTGGTTTTAAATCTTTTCTCTTGCAACTTGATTTGTTTTATTAACGTAAACTACACATGTATTAGCAAAAGTTATTAAAATATTAGCTCAGATATCAAAGGCCGGGTGGCTCAATGCGTTAGGTAGTTGGATTACCTATCAACTCATACAAGCCTATCACCAATACGGCGTGAGTTCGCGCCCGGCTTTGTGAATTACAAAAATGGTGCACTCGACTCGCAGCCGCAAGTGATAAAGGGTACCAGTTGTTTGCCCGTGGTCGGTGGTTCTCTCCAGGTCCTCCACCACTAAAACTGGTCGCCATGATATAGCTGAAATATTGCTGAAAGAGGCATTAAACACAATAAATCAAATCAATCAAATAGATATCAAAGGCATATAATATCAGGTAAAAGTAGTAGTGTTTACATTAATAACACAAAATTATGTTTTGAGACTAAAATGCAATTTCTCAAACCAAATTTCAAGCTTTTAATTGTATTTCATATATCACATTTATTATCTTCTTAAGCCATTTTGAAGTTTTAAAAGATGAACCGAACTCATGTTTAATAACGGCAAATTAAAAACAACACTAAGCCACAACAAATATGAGAATAAAAAACAGGCTTCATGTGTTCCTGATTGATTGATTGATTGGTGTTTAATGCCAGCTTTATTAATATTTCAGTTATATCGTGGCGTTCATGTGTACTTTATATTATATGAAAAGTAAAGTATATTGTTATACGAACGTTTACATCATTGACGACCATTATAATGTCCTAGCAATAACTAATAATGACCGCGCAGATCTTAAATAAGCGTAAGAGAAACTCGAAGGGGCAATCAAGATGACACTGGCAATATTGGGTACACAAGGCATAGCACAAATACAAACAAAATATCAATACCAATATCAACAAAACGATTAACTACAGTCTGCCTTCATTTTTTTCACCTACTTACCGAAAGCAAAATTTAGACAAATTTACTATTTATTTAAACAAATTCTTTCAAAATTCTCACTGGTCTGAATCTAGTTTTACTTGTTCCTGGGTTTTGGCGAGTGGGTTAGCGCGAAGACTGTAACTACCTGTCACATCAAATCATTGAACACTCAAAACCCACATGACATGATGGACATCCCTACACCATCTTCTTTGTTTTATTTTTATCTTGCTGTTAATTATATAGGTATGCAAGGCCAATTATGGTCAGAATTGATCAGAACTGCAGACCAACTTGATTATATGACATTCCCCAGACTTCAGGCTTTAGCGGAACGGGCGTGGCATCGTGCATTATGGGAGAAAACCGGAAATGAAGCTGACATGAAAAGAGATTGGATAGAATTTGCAAATACCATTGGTTACAGGGAATTCCCCAGAATGGAGAAATTAGGAGTACGATATCGCCTACCACCACCAGGTGCAATGTAAGATAATTTATTTTTTTTAATTAGCAAGAACAAATTGAAGATACCAAATGTGACCTTTATGGACGTGATTGTATGGTAGTTGGATTTACAACTACATATGCAATCAAAGCCTATCGCCACAGATCTGTTGCGAGTTCCAATCTCGATCAGGGTGAGGTGTACAACATTATGTGATACTACATATGCAATCAGTGCCGTTGTGAGTTCGATACAACATTATGTGATAAAGTTTGTCAGTGACTTGGTGTTGGGTGTTCGATAATTTTGTTATTACCCTTATTTGCAACAGGTTTTCTCCACCAATAATACTGACCACCATGATATGGCTGAAATATTGTTGAAAGTGGGGGTTAAACATCATAACCCAACTTAAATAGAAATGATCCACAAATCACTACATAGACTTTTAAGGATTGGGGAACACGAACCCCACTACAAATCTGGCGATAAACTCAGGTGATCTGGACAGGGAAGCAGTTTCTGTTCTTGTAATAGCACCTGACATGTTACTGTTAAACAGTATCTAATACTAACATATGTAAATAAATAACATCAATGAAATAAAACATCAACAAACTACAACAAATGGGAGTAAAGACGTAAAGACGAACCGAACATCGTTTTTATGCACGCATGCATATTACGGTAGCTGATGGCATCATGCCGTATATCAAACGTGGACATATGTGTTTAATTATAAATACCCAAATGATATGTGGGCCCGGGTGGCTCAATGAGTTCGGTAGTTGGATTACCTAACAACTCATACAAGCCTATCACCAATACGGCGTGGGTTCGCGCCCGGCTTTGTAAATTACAAACAAAGGTGCATTCGACTCGCAGCCGCAAGTGATAATGCTTACCAGTTGCTTGCGCATAGTCGGTAATTCTCTCTCGATATTCCAGCTTCTTCCTCCAATAAAATTGATAGCCATGATATAGCAGAAAAATACATTGTATTCAATTGAGTTCATCTTACTATCACACACAGGTAACATCTATGTAATTCGATATCTACTGACATTTTTCCGTCATTAAGTGGAGTGAGTGAGTGAGTGATTGTTGTTTAATGCCAATTCAGCAATTTTTCAGCTATATTATTGCGAGAACAAGTTAATTTCAATGAGATGATGATGAGGTCCTTTTTGTTCTAGACCAGCACACTGAGTTGGATTCTTATAGTGCTAGCTCACTGAAACAACAGTCCGCAGATAGACATGTCGCCCCATTCGGACACATTATCCTGATTCCGAGCCAACCAGTCTTTACTCTTTCTCCTTAATGCTGCGTGCTTATCGGAGAAGCAACAAATACCAATTTTATTGTCTTTGGTTTGACCCGACGGGGCTTGAACCCATTAAGTGGATAATATGTATGTGTAATTAAAAATATATATTTACATTGTCTGTTTTATCTAGTATAAAGGACGGTAAACTCATTGTCAAGACAATATTTCCTGGACTAGAAGTAGAATACAGCCCTGATGTTATTGGTAAGGCCAGAGAGTGGTCAATAGTAAAAGGAGGGGAGGTAATCACAGAAAGTATCGTCCTACGTACCAGGTAAGATATTGGTTGTTAAAAAGGAGTTTTTCATGAAAAACTATGTTGAAATCTCCTACTCTCAGGAAACTCATAAGATTGAAATCGTGTACAGAATTTTAAGTCAGTAATAATTTCGCCATTGTATTGCTATGTACTGAGAATGGAGAAAGATTTTGAAATATTAAGGTGTGTTCACACCTTCAATTGTTGAACGTTAAGTTTTAAATTTTACACATGCACCTGCTTCAAACACAAGTTTGACAGTCAAAAAATCTATCAAACTCCTAACAATATTTAAAGGACCAATCAACACTGTTTGACGAAGTGCTTAGACATCAAATTCGTGTTAGAAACTGTTGCTCAGGAAAAGTTTGAAAGGAAAATTTGCTTGTGTAAACTTAATTTCAAAGGTTCTAAACCTTATTTATACTGCAATCGTTCTATTTGAGCAGTCAAAATGCGTTTACAGTATATTTACAAGTGATAAACGGTCACTGACCGTTTATAACATTTAGAAATCAGTTGGGGCCTCTTGGGGGTAACTAACTTTTTAAATAATTTGAATATTGGTAGTAATATCCATTAATGTCACTAATGATTGCAGTATAAAGATAATAACAGTGCATTGACTTGACATAAAATTTGATATACGTATTCGGCACGAATCTGGGAAAATGATAGGGAAACCCTCGCATTTTCCCCAATTCTAAGCCTCATCCGTATATCGATTTTATGTCAAGTCAATGCACTGTTATTGTCTATATATAATTATTGTGATACAATTTTGTTCTAATTTGGCATTAATTAAAGCAAATAAAATATTCTATGTCTAAATATCATTGATGCAGGTCTCCTCCTGGAATAGTAAACTCTGTACGATACAGCCGAGAAGTCAAGCTTCAGCATTAGAACGGTAAGTATCCTTATATCAACATCTCATATATGAGGATTACCTTGATAGAGGGTTGCTGCTAACAAAAAAGCTACTGAACGAAGGGTTCCTCTTGGTTAAGTTGAAGTCGTCAATTCAAAAGTTTTACAGTCACCAACATGACTTGGTTAACCGTTACGAAACATCTGTCACAAATGACCACCGACATATAAAAACACTTCCTGGTCCTTTCCTCATTCATGTCTTATCACCGGGTTCGTAACTAGAGTAACATGACGTGTGCCACTAGTGGAGCAGGAACTACTTACCCTTCAGAAGCACCCGAGTTCTCCCCTGGTTTTAGTGGGGTCCATATTACTCGATCTTTTAGTTGTATGTGTAATGTTTTGCAGATCGTTGTTTGTCCTTTTTCTTTTGGTCATTGTGTTGTCTGTCCTTCTTTGATTTACAGATGCTGATTACTCCTTTGGTATCTTCTTACAGAGTATATAAACTGCGTATTTCTTAATACCTAATTTCACTACCCGAGTGTGTATTGGCTGATGTCTTGTTCTTAGCTTTATTTTATTTAGGTTTCTTGCTCCCAAAGTCCTAAATTATTTGGCTTTCAAATATTTTGGTTTTGATAACACCTGATGAAGGTTATACCAGTGTGCTCTTCATTCTATATCTATGTTTTACTAGTTTTGTATCTGTACTGACGTTGATTGTGTGAATGTCTTTTTCAACCCCCCCCCCCCACTTGGAAAATATAATCCATTACATATACATTTGAATTGACAAACCATATATTCACTCTGATTTGATTATATTTTGCTGTATCTTATTAAATGGAATTGGAAATTCATGTCCAATTACCTCACTGGCTTTGATGTCGGTGTATGCTTCACATCATTACCAGGGGATGCCAGATCTAAAGGTAAAGATACCACACGTCCGTTGACCGTTAACGATGTAAAGAATTAATGTACATTAGGGTTTGTAAGCAGGAAAATATCTACCAAAGCTCTTGTAATTAAAATTGTCTGACAATTTGTAAATGATTTACAAACTATTAGGATAGCAATAAAAACGTACCATAGATGTCTAAGTCAGTGTCCACGCTGAGATTTTGGATTAACCTTCATCAGATACGTTCATTTTGTAAAGGCTGGAAAGCCAAATCATTTTAGGGGGTACCATACACTACAGGGAGATAACTCTTTAAAATCAGTTGAACGTATTGATTATGTGATGTTTGTATGCATATTTCAAGCATCTCGGTGATCAAAACCACAGGGAGAAAAGCTGCTATGTGGCTAGTAAATTTATAGCTCTGAGTCTGTTGGTTGGAATTTACTAAAGATTTTAACTTTGTTACAGTGGATATATTCAAACACACTGCCAAAAAAATAAGAAAATTAAACAAGCAGATCCAATTTTACCTGAAGTGTATGGTACCACCTTAAAAGTCAAATTAAGTAAATGATCAGTTTGTAGTAAGAAAGAATATAGATGTAAATGAACACTGGAGACAATCCAGCATTACACTTAGACACAAATTAATGTAAAGGAACAGTACCTATACACAAATTGAAGTAAATAAACAGTACCTAGACACAAATTAAAGTAAAGGAACAGCACTTTTATCGCTGTTAATATTATACATTTCACAGTCACAGAAGAGTCTTCAGTATTGAATTTCGATCCTTTTCATACGTTCCTAAATAATGTAATTATTAATAAAACTAAGGTTCTCCTCCTTCTGTCATAGGTAACATTTGCCGATTTTGGCTATCCTGTTTAGGTTTTTTGGCTTTATTGATTCCAAAACTTTAAATTATTATGCTTTCCAATCTTTCGATTTTAAGCATACCTGATGAAGGTTATTCCAGAAACGTGTGGATGCTAAACTTGATATCTTCGTTTTTATTCCGATAATGTAAAAATATTGTTTTCTTCTACAGATAATATTGACATGTTGGTTCACGACTTTCTGATTGACCATGTGTTGCTTGTGGGGATAATGGTATTGCCAATACAACTAACGAGATGTATTTCGAAGTGGATTCTGAAATGATATGTGTAATAGAATTCCAACAAAACGTGATCTCACTTTTTGCATATCTTGATCTTATAATATACTGTGAAAGTACTTATATTCGTGGATGCCAATTTTTGTGGTTTTAGTAAACTTCTTGGGATCGTGGGTTCTTTATATTCGTGGTTTCATAATTGGCACAAAATAATAATATGGAAATTTTATATTTTGTTGGACATTATATTTCATGGTTTCAATGAAATACGAAATCCACGAAAATTGGCACCCCACGAATTATAATACTTTCACCGTAATACAATGTGCCATGTTTAATTGTCTTTCATTAATATATATATAAATATATATATATATATATATACTATTTATGTAATAAAAATGTGATATTGCAATAATGTAACATTGTTCTGTTTTTATACATATTGTGTCATTTATAAATGGTTCTACGATGTTTTGCATAATGATATTGATTTTTATCCTGCATTTGTTCTATTTGAGTAATAGGGGCTCGGGTGGTTCATTGGATCTAACATCTCATACACGCCTGTCACCAATACGGCGTGGGTTCGCGCACGGCTTTGTAAATTAAAAAATGGGTACACTCGACTCACAGCCGCAAGTGATAAAGTTTACCAGTTGCTTACCCAGGGTCGGTGGTTCTCTCTGGGTACTGCGGCTTCCTCCACCACTAAAACTGGTCGCCATGATATAGCTGAAATATTGCTGAAAGTGTCGTTAAAACCAACAATCAAAATCAAATTGCATTGAATGGTAAAATTTTGTTATATGCTATCACTGACAGAAATAAACGTTAGAGAATACCAAAGGGACACTCATTGATGGACAATCCAGAGAAACTGACAACATAGGGTACAATAGACAAAATATAGCTTTTCTGGTATTCCTTTCACACGTTTGACCTGTTGACCTTTGGGAGAGTAGTCGTAAATCAAGTTCACTTCCTGTTGGAAGAAAAATATCAAAAGGGGCAGTCGAGGGATAATTGTTTAATTTTGTTATTTAATTCAAAATATGAAGGTTGATGTATTAGTGTGATTTTTCTGCATGATAAATACAATATTAATACACTGTCTTAAAATATACAGTTGATGGATATTCAGCGCAAAACTGGGGAAATGCACGATGAACCTCTCCTATATCCTAGTTTTTAAGCCTCATACACTTAAACTTTATATTTTTAAAACACCACAGTAATATTGTCTATTTATCCGATGTCTTTTTTATTAATATACCTGCTTTATCTAATCTAGAAAAAACCAAGAAATGAAAAGACATTGTGCTCTTATAAATAGTTTTTTTTATACTACACATGCTACATGTACAGTCGTTCTTCATTATTTCCTACTTCTTCATAATCAGTTTTCATATATGTATGTTCAACTTAAAAATGGCTCCATTGTAAAATAGAAGTTTACTATCAATAAACATACTAAAATAGAAGTTTACTATCAATAAACATACTAAAATAGAAGTTTACTATCAATAAACATATTAAAATAGAAGTTTACTATCAATAAACATACTAAAATCGAAGTAAAAATATTCTGTTTGTTCTTAGTTGCATTTTTTTTTTAAATCTATTAGGTATAAATTCAAACTAAAACCTGTCATTTCTCCTTTAATTCTGATCTTTTCGAAAAACCTGATGTCACTTCGGCTTTATTACGAGAATGCATGTTGTCTCATCATTTGGTATGTGTTTTTATTTATTTTGTTTTATTTTTATATTTTTGGTGGTGTTGGTTTTCCCTAGACTATTCTGTTTACTGGATCTTTTAGGTTGATTTTATCATTCTGACTAGCAATATTTGTAGATCATTATTTGACACTTTGTCCTATTTCCTTTGTGTACTCTACAATTTGTCCTGCTTCGATTTACGGTTTTTTAATACCCCTTTTGTATTTTTAATATCAGATTGGCTGGGTTTTTTCTAATAATATATTCGGATTTCAGCTGATTATTTTCAATTTGTATTGTTTTTTTGGCTATAATTAACACCAAGAGTATTATTATTTTTTAATGATGTAAAATATTGTTACCTAATCATGGTTAGGGGGTTATGGTGTTTAATGCCACTTTCAACAATATTTCCCAGAGAAAACCACTGACCTGTTGCAAGCCACTAATAAACATAATGTTGTATCTGGTATACCTCGCCTGAGCGACCATACAATCATGACCACCTAATTATGATTACTGTGGTTAGTATCCATTATAGTGTTGTAAATATGTGCATTAGGGATACCTTTGTCTCTCTAATGTCATTTACATTTAAATTTTGTTGCGATGTGCAAGGATCTGGGTAGCTCAATGAGTTAGGTAGTTGGATTACCTAACAACTCATACAAACCTATGACCAATGCGGCTTGGGTTCGCGCCCGGCTTTGTAAATTACAAAAAAAACAGTACTCCGGCCTCCTCCACCACTAAAACTGTTCGCCATGATATATCTGAAATATTGCTGAAAGTGGCGTTAAGCAACAAAAAAATCGATGTACAATGTTTATAGTGATATATATTAAAATGACAGAAATGATGATATAGCTTTCAGCGTGACATGCACTTTAATATAAATGTGACATTCGTGACCTTCCTGTTTCAAAAGATCGTACAAATAAATGTTATATTTGCCGACAATGTCTACATATTGTTTATTTATGTGTTGCTTTGTTTTACAGTGGTGGTTTGTTGTTTTAGTGACATTATTTATAATATTAAACCGTAGATATATTTGTAACATTCCAGTTCATATCCATAGGAATTATACATGTTATAAACATGAATTTAGATTGTGTAACATTTGATGATAATGTATATCAATTTTACTAAGGGGGTCATTGTGGTCGTGATCATATGGTAGTTGGAATTACAACTTACCTGAGCTGAAATATTTTTAAAAGTGGCGTTAAACACCATAACGCTAACCGACTAACCCTACAAATATTGGTATATGAAATCCTAAAGATTCCAGTTTTTCTTTTTCAACTCAAAAATCACAACAATCTAGTACAAATTCATTTGGCTAGTGTAATGGGGGTTAACACTACTTTCAACAATATTTCAGTTATATTGTGGCGATTAGTTTTATTGATGGAGGAAACTGGAGAAAACCACCCATCTGCCACCATCCGCTGATAAACTTTGTTATCACATAATGTTGTATCGAATACATCTCGCCATGGACGGGGTTCGAACTCACAACTTTAGTGGTGATAGGCACTGATTACACATGACCCCACAAATAATTCGTCAACGTTTATACTTCCTGTATTGTTTAAATGGATTGAATATCATAAATCTAACCAACTGGTCAAGCACGATAAGAATATGAGAATTAAATAAAAGAATTGATGAGATAAAAAATCATAGTATAAATAATATTTTTTTGTATGCTATGAAAAAGAAAATAAATAGTTCTTAGATATTATTATTTCTATTCTTAAAATGTATTTAAATTTGTATCAGCTGATTAATTCCCTGGATAATCAGTGGAGTGTAACAGGGTACATAAAGAGAAGCTTGGACTCTTGATTAAATTTGTAACAAGCAAGAATTCAGAATAAATAAAATTATTATGTTGTTTAAAAAAAAAAAAAAAAAAAAGAATATGAGAAACATTGATTAACCTTGACATTGTAAGTCAAGTTGAAGCAGGATATAAACCAGGTGAAAGGGTCATTATAAACCAGGTGAAAGGGTCATTATAAACCAGGTGAAAGGGTCATTATAAACCAGGTGAAAGGGTTAGTGTTATAGTGTTTATGACTAGGGTATACCTGCCAAGTGTTAAATTTATTGAAGTATCAAGTCAGGAACGTGACTGCTCATGTATCTGTGTGTTAGCGATGCCGATGTTGCCTCTTCTTACTATTTTTTATTTCATTATTGGAAATATTCCGACGTTGTGTTATTTTTTTATATTTCATTCCATTAATTATAACATACAACATGACATTTTATGAATGTTTTTAAATAAAAATATTATAATTCAAAACAGTGGGGTTTTGTTTTGGGAAGTCTTATTCACGCTATCATATAAGAATATTAGAAGATACCAAAGAGGTAATCAGAATCTGTATATCAAAGAACAGACAACACAATGGTCAAAAGATACCAAAGGGGTAATCAGAATCTGTATATCAAAGAACAGACAACACAATGGTCAAAAGATACCAAAGAGGTAATCAGAATCTGTATATCAAAGAACAGACAACACAATGGTCAAAAGATACCAAAGGGGTAATCAGAATCTGTATATCAAAGAACAGACAACACAATGGTCAAAAGATACCAAAGAGGTAATCAGAATCTGTATATCAAAGAACAGACAACACAATGGTCAAAAGAAAAAGTACAATAGGACAAACAACGATCTACAGAACATACACATAAAACTAACAAGAACCAGTGAGCTCAGGTGCTCTGGAAGGGTGAGCACTTCCTGCTCCACCAGTGGCACCGGTCGTGTTAATCTAGTTACAAACCCAGTGATAGAGGAGACGATTTTTTTAGAAATCGATCAATCAGAAACAAGAATTACCTTTGGTGGCCATGTTTGTTAACGGATCAGGACGAAATGGGCAATCTTTATAGAGGACCTTCCATAGATGCCTCCTACTAAGTTTTGATTCTTTTGCCAAAGTGGTGCAGAGAAGATTTCTTAGAAATCAACCAATCAGAAACAAGAATTGCTTGTGGCGGCCATGTTTGTTAACGGTTTGGGATGAAATGAACAATCTGGATTGAGGACCTTCATTTGACCAAGTTGTTTCAGAGGAGAATGTTTTTAGAAATCAACCAATCAGAAACAATAATTGCCTGTGGCGGCCATGTTTGTGAACGGATCGAGAAGAAATGAGCAGTCGTTATAGAGGGCCTTCCATAGATGTTTCCTACAAAGTATCATTTGGCTAAGTGCCTTCAGAGGAGAAGATTACAATGTGAAAAGTTTACAGATGACGGGCGACAGACACCAAGTGATGGCAAAAGCTCACTAACTCATCCTTCCGATACATAGAAATTTATAGAATCAAAAGCAAAGAGACGGGGCTTTTATATAGCATATTGTTCTTATTAATTATTTCGGAAACGATCAAAACAGGCACAATCTAACTTATGACTATGAACATACCTGAGGAGGGCTATTTATGAAACGTGTCGTGTGCAATAAATATGTATGTCTTTATCAAAACAAGTGGTGCCCAGCTTTGTAAATGACAAAAAATGTGCACTCGACTCGCAGCCACAAGTTATAAAGTTTACTAGTTACTTGCCCATGGTCGGTGGTTCTCTCCGGGTGATCCGGCTTCTTCCACCACTAAAACTGGTCGCCATGAAATAGCTGAAATATTGCTGAAAGTGGCGTTAAACACCAAAAATCAAGTCAAAACAAATGACAATGTGCTATCATTTTCTATCTATCTATATAGTAAAATATTAAATTATGAGAGAAAAAAATAATGAGATATCTCATATGGCAGTCAAACATTACAAAAACACTTAAGAAGACAATATATATATATATATATATTTTAATATACATGTATCGTATTGAATTACTTTTCCTCTTAACTGGATTTTATATAAGAAGAAAAAAAAGACATAAATAAACTGTGTTTTATAAGGAGTATAAATGACCATACAACTGTTCTTCAGACTGAATTATTATTTCTTACTTCAATATTTTTTTGTCAAATAATATTTTATGTCTTCATATAAAATTAAAATATATGTTCATGTTTGGGGACGGTCGTGGTCGTGAAAGTATGGTAGTTGGATTTACAACAACCTGTGCAATCAGTGCTTACCATCACTAATGTTGTGAGTTCGAATCCCGTGAATGGTGAGGTGTACTTGATGCAACATTATGTGGTAAAGTTTGTCAGTTACTTGAGGCAGGTCGGTGGTTTTCTCCTGGTACTCCGGTTTCCTCCACCAACAAAACTGACTGCCATGATATAACTGAAATAATGTTGAAAGTGGCGTTAAACACCATAAACCAACCAAATCAACTATATTCAGGTTTGTAACGGAGAAGGCATTCTAAATAAAAAAAATATTAAAAAAACTTTTCTGGTTCGATTCACGAGTTCTGAGCGATTTGATATGTTGTAACTAAAGCTTTCGCTTCCACATGAACTGTTTAATATATAATTAACCATATATATATTTAATATGAGACAGGCACAACCTGTTTGAAGGACAAAGCCCTATAATGTTTGGAGGGAGGCATGAGAAGGGAATATTATTTTTTTCAAGTACTTTTTTTAAAGTTTTTTTTTAAAATTTATTAGGGGTACAGTCGGAGGTTTCAGTCTCAGTGTCTAAATTGTTGGGTAGAATTGTTGCGGCACAGGTTTTTCATGGATACAGAGTAATGCAAAAAGTATTCGCCACCTTCGATTTTTTACTATATATATTTCATATAAAACCACATTAAAAAAAATTAAAGCTATCTCTGGGCAGATTTTTATGAAATTTATTTCAAGACACGCAGAAGTTTTTGAATT
>MJUT01017222.1:195656-206210 GCA_002080005.1 Gigantidas platifrons | reverse complement strand
CTCTCTCTACCCGTTGTATTAAAGCCCAGCAGGAATTCTACAATGACATTTCAACTATAGCTATCAAGTCAAACCAAGAAAAAGAATCCTTACAGAAGGTATCAGAAAATATAACCCCTCTTAATGATAAAGTGGACAAGGTCTTACACTTAGTCAAAATTGCTGGAGATAAACAAATTCCAGAAATTCAGAAAATAAGTGAGAAACTAACTCCAATTATTCCAGAAATTCAGAAAGTCCATGAGAATCTAACACCAATTATTCCTGAAATTCAGAGGATAAATGTGAAACTGACACCTATACAAAATGTACTCCATAGAACTGACGATGTCTCCAAATGTACTACCTATACTTGTGACAAAGACAAACGATCTCCTAACATAAGTTTGGTAGATACCAGTTGCTCAAGTCAAACTGAAAAGGAAATAGAACCAGAAACATTATATACTTATAAAACAACAAACAGATTCAAAGTGTTAGAAGAAACAATATATATAAGAACAAATCAAGGATACAACTTGTTTATCGTCTCAAATTTGTCAAAAACCAATGGAACTTCAATCCCACAAGGAACATTCAACTAAAAAACCACAGAGAAAGGACATTTCTATGATTGGTAACTCCCATTTTAAACCAATTAGAACTTCTAATTTCATTAACGGCCAGACTACTACAAAACATATTTGCTTTTCAATGACACAAGCTAGTAAAAAAGTGTAGATCATTTAGGGGAAAACCTTAATTGTGTTGTTATTCAGTTGTTTACACAGGATATTAGAGAATGTGATCACTGTCAAGATTTTTGTAATGATTTTAAAGATCTAATTTTTAAAATTCATACCAGGTGTCCAAAGGCAAAAATCATTATTTCTACAGGTTTATTGGTAAACAAAAATGACCGTGAGTCAGATAATTTAAACAAAAAGATTATGACATGTAATGTCATACTTCAACATAATTTTCTGGGTTGTAGCTTTATTGAAATCTGTGTAAAACATAATACAAAACCAAATACAAGATTTTACAAACATGATAATGTCCACTTGAATGGACAAGGTATACAAATATTTGCTTCAAATTTAAAGGATAGCATTTGTCAAGCCTTACTGATTGAGAGAAAGAAAACTTATGATAGTCATTATAACCAGGCAAGCTCTCAATTCACTTATAGAAGGCCTTCTAGATATGGACCTAGGTCCAATTACAGGGAGTATTATGGCTACAGAAATTATAATTATCCTTAAAGAATGGAAAATCTGGGGGACTAAGTCCAATTTTAAATGAAATGTTGAAATATGGTCAATCCACTCTATTACCTTTATTAAGTAAATTAAGTTAATGTCTTTTAATCCAGACAAAACTGAGATTATGTTATTTTCCAATACAGACGTTGGATATAACTTTAATTTCTCATTTAATGGAAACAATATCCCTATAACAATGTGTCATAAACACTTGGGTGTAACCTTGTCAAGNCTAAATGGTATATATCCCACTTTATGGTCCAAAGGGTGTATAACCCCGATACATAAAACTGGTTCAGTTTATGATGCATCAAATTATAGGGGAATCACTATAAGCGACAATATAGGAAAACTTTTGATAAAATTCTGAATAACAGATTTATCAATTTTTTAGATAAAAACAATATAATAAGTAAAGAACAAATTGGTTTTATGAAAGGTTGTCGCACTACTGACCACATGTTTACTCTACAGGCTCTGATTCAAAAAATATATTAAAATTAATTCAAAACCCCTATATGCCTGTTTTGTAGATTTTAAACTGCATTCGATTCAGTGCTTCATGTTGGCCTTCTATATAAACTGAAGAAAGCAGGAGTTGGTGACAAATTTTATAATATTATCCAAAGCATGTATAACAATACCGAAACTTGTGTTAAATCTAACAATTTAAAAGGCCCTGAAATAAAATATAATAATACAATAATAGAAAATGTTAAACAGTATACATATCTGAGAATGGTTTTTTCTTCCTCTGGGTGTGTAAATTTAGCTAGAAAGGAAATTTATAATAAAGGCATGCAGGCTCTTTTCAAACGTATGCAATTGTTTACACCTGACATGCTAGGAATTAAAACTGTATTACATGTCTTTAATCATACAGTGAGACCTGTACTTTTATATGGCTCTGAAATTTTGGGTTTTTTCTCCCCATCTAAATTTGCTAAAAATCATGAAGACTTTTTAAGTAATCAAATTAGTAAGATATACATATTAAAAAAACTCATACCAAATTTTGTAAATTTGTTCTCGGTGTTAGAGCCAAGTCATCTGACGATGCAGTCAGAGGAGAGCTGGGAAGCTATCCAATACTTTACGATATTTTATTGAATATGATCAAATTTTGGTTGCATCTAGTGAAAAATAATGATCAATCTTCCATATTAGCTGATGCCTTTAGTTTATATAATCAAACAACAAATCAAAACTCAGAATCCTGGGTAGGTTGTATTAAAGAAATTTGTAAATGTTCAAATCTACAATTTATTTATAATAATATTAGTACTTTGAAAGAAACTTATGTTTTAAAGAAAGTAAAACAAAACTTAAAAGAGAAATTTCAGACAATTTGGAAGAATAAACTGTTTAATGATAAGGGGAAAAATATCGAACATAAAAATAAATTACGTACTTATAGGAAATTCAAAAATATATTCCATTTAGAACCTTATCTTTTATATCTAAACAAAGAAGAGCGACATACACTTACACAATTTAGAATAAGCTCACATAGACTTGAAGTAGAAAGAGGTCGCTATTTTGGTTTGAAATTTGAGAATAGAATTTGTAAATTATGTAATGATCATGTTGAAAATGAAGAACATTTCATGATATCATGTAAAAAAAACTTGAACACATCAGAGTTGATTATCTTAATTTTATAAGTGACAAATACCCAAATTTCCAATTTTTAAGTAATGAACTAAAATTTATTTGGTTACTAATTTCTGAAGATAGGCTAATTATGTCATCAGTAGCAAAATTATTAGTTAAATTATTTGAAAAGAGATACACTTTATTAAATGGAGGGGTTGCTTCCCTCTCTTCATAATGATATATTATGCAAATTATTGATTGTATGCTTTTTGTTTGTTTTTGTCTCTTTGTACTTTAATACTTTAACTGTACTTGAACTGATGTACTTGTGTCTTTTGTTGTTTCTTTATATTATATCTGTAACCAATCAACCCAATCATATATGTTTATTCATTGTTTGATTATTCTGCTCAGCATTGGGCACTGTGATTAGTTAATAAAAATATCTGTATCTGTATCTGTATCTAGTCACAGATATCGATACAGACAGAACTTGAAAAATTAAAAAAAATCGAGTCCGTCCCCCCTTTTTGAAAATTCTGGATCAGCACTGAACTTAGCAACTTTAACGACAGCTTATATAGCGTAAACGCGATCGAAATTTTGAAATTGGACTAAATTCCCGTAGAAAATACATATGGGCCAAGCTAAATTTCAGTCAAAGACATTTCTACTATCGGAACACCTCACTATTCGGAATTCCGGAAGTGACTAGACGGTAAAAGATAACCTGACATGCGCAGTCACCTCAAGAATGGGAACTGAAAAGTCAAGAGATGTGCTCGATCGATATTCTCGACGAATACAACTAGTTCCCGGTGACCAAAGACCTTGAAGATATTATTCAGGTATACGAAACACAATATAATTTATTACAGTGTTGTCAGAAGTCGCCACGATCCCACTGTTTTTCCAAAATCTGACAATGATTTGGTTGACGTTTGTTCGCGCGCAATTTTTCAAATTTTTCAGGACAAAAGATTTTTTTTTTCTCCTGCAAATATATATGGCGCTTTGATGTATTTAATGGCGTGTTGATTTATATCGAATCATGCTTATCACATACATTTTCCAGATTGTCCATTATTTCTGGATTTTCATTTTATAGACCCAACACACAGGCACTTGTCTCAACAAAAATTACCCCCTATTCCTTTACATAACACAAGGTTCTTATGTTTACAGAAAAATAATTTCGACCGGCTCATCAATTTTTCGATTTTTTCGATCGGTCTACAACGCTTCGGTTTTGGGACATACATAGCCTTTATCTACATTGATTTATCTACAAAAGCATGTATATAACACACATATCTCAGCTGTCTATCTACAACGTCACAGCCCATTTGAAAGACGTCAGACCTACGCGTATATACCATCATCTTAATCTCACAACGAAATGGAAATAACTATAAATGTAGGTCGCATTGAATGAATAAATGAAATAAACATTGTCAAAAAAATTTGATGAATTCTCTAAAACCAAAGGATTATTCTTAATATAATTGTGCAAAAAGATTGTTGATATTATGTCTAGTTAGGTTGTTACATGGGTTTGCAAATTCATTTGAGTTTCTATTTATAGAAACAACAAAAATCCAATATTTTCGAGTTTCTCTAGGCTTTTCATGAGATCCAATGAAAAGGACCAGAAACCTGTATGTTAACAAAAGTGGGAAAATTCATACGTTTGTAGCTATTTCCATTTCGTTGTGAGATTAAGATGATGGTAGGTCTGACGTCTTTCAAATGGGCTGTGACGTTGTTGATAGATAGCTGAGGTAGGTGTGTTATACATGCTTTTGTAGATAAATCAATGTAGATAAAGGCTATGTACATGTATGTCCCAAAACCGAAGCGTTGTAGACCGATCGAAAAAATTGCGAAATTGATGAACCGGTCGAAATTATTTTTCTGTAAACATAACAACCTTGTGTTATGTAAAGAAATAGGGGGGTAATTTTTTTTTTGAGACAAGTGCCTGTGACCCAACACCATATTTTTGAATCCTAGACATCTCGGTACTGGACAGTTCAGGACTTGGATGAGACAATTCGGTACTGACCAAAAGTGGATGGAGATATGTCATTGTGTTTTTGATAGTTCCAGTGTACATGTAGATCGATCCCGGAGATCATTGTTTTTGTATTGATTTTTATTTTCATTATTTTGACCTTTGCTTCAGATTATCTGATATCCCCGATTCTTCAATGATTTCTATTATCATTTAAAACATTTGATTATATTTTGTTTTGGTCTTATTTCATTTATGCACCATAAAAATTTGTATAACAACGTCTAAATGTAAAAAAAATAAAGTTTTTCAATTCAATCAAATTATTATTATTATTCAGTACAGAGTACCGAAATGTCGCATATGTTCAGTACCGAGATGTTCAGGTCCCGAGATGCCCTGATACCATATTTTTTTAGTGACTGCCAATAAATTGAATAATAAAATCCCTGTTTTATTATATACTGGGTTTACCTCGTTCCGATGGTCTTACGGAAACACACCTTGTATAATACAGTGATTGGGATTAAAAAAAATTCAATGGGACTATGGCCCCCTTTCCTTCCTTGTCAATGGGACATTTTTTATATGAATGGGCCATAATGACAGAACTATGCGCCAAAATCCAGTGTGAAAAATAATGTAGAATAAAAACATTTGACAAACTTTAATACATGGGTGGAGGAGATATATAAACTATCTGACAACTCACACCCTTCTGTTTGAATAAATATGATGAAGGACATACGAGCTTGAACTTAACACTTTTTTTAATTCTTGGCTTAAACTTTGATCTGGACAAAAAAATCCATCTGATATGCATGATAAACGCTGTGCAATGCATGGAAATTCCCGTTTCCCGGGGAAAGTAAAAAAAACACGGGAAAGTGACATGCTGATCGGTATCCGATACTTCCCGCCGGGAAAGTGTTAAAAGTCCGTTGTTGCTCGTTGTTGTACTTTGCGGTTATCATATATATTAGTTTTTGAAACTGGTTTACGATTTATTTAAGCCTGAATTCTTTATGTAAAGGTATAAAATTGTATGTACACAAAGTACCAGATATCGATGTTGAACTTTCACAGATAATTTTGAAATAAAAACTAAATTATAAATTAGATACAGTGATTGGGATTAAATTTGTTTCAATGGGACTATGTCCGTGCAGTCTTGACAGAACGGTTCGGCTGTATGTACGTCTGACTTCATCAGAAAACGAATGCGCGCGTATGACGCAGAGTTTTTATGTGGAAATGCGCCATTTCGTCGGGTAATGCGACTATGGCGCGGGGCGCATGGTAATCCCAATCACTGATAATATCCAATACATATCGTTTAATTGAGTCTGTATTTATACAAACATACATGTATTATGCTATGAACTAATAAAAAATAATAATATCCTTTTAAAAGGAGTGTTTACCTTGTGTTCAAGTTATCAATTGTTGACAGTTCTCTGACGGCACCTTTTTAGCTCACCTGGCCAAAGGCCATGTGAACTTTTGTCATGGGTAAGTGTCCGTCCGTCTGTACGTCCATTAGCTTTTCACATTTAACTCTTCTTCTCTGAAACCACTGAACAGATTTCAACCAAACTTGCCATAAATGTTCATTGGATGGTCCTCTATCAGATTTGTGTTTTTGGTATAGATCGGAAATTCAACATGGCTGCCATGGCCAATAATGTGTTCTGATTGGTTGAAACCTTGAAAATCTTCTTATCAGAAACCACTAAACCAATTGAATTGTGACTTTGGTGGTCCTGTACTAAACTTGTGAATCGTTTGCCGATCGGAGATTCAAGATGGCCACCATGACACGACTTAGTTTAACGTTGGACCCTATGGGAATTTCACATTATCATCTTTTTTTCTGAAACCACGCAACATATTTGAACCAAACTTGGCAGAAATGTTCATTAGATGGTCATATACAAGATTTTTTGTTTTTGGCGCTGATCGGAAATCTAACATGGCTGCCAGGGCTCATAATGTGTTCTTATCGGTCGAAATTTTAAAAATCTTCGTGTTAGAAACCACCAAGTCAGTTGAATTGTGACTTTACAGGAATGATCATAGGGTGGTCCTGTACTAAACATGTGAATCGTTTGCTGATCGGAAATTCAAGATGGCCACCATGACTCGACTTAGTTTTAACATAGGACCCTATGGAAAAAATGTTTAAAAGTCTTCTCCTCTGAAACCAGCAAGTCAATCTAAAGCAAACATGGCATGAATGGTCCTTAGGTGGTCAACTTTCAAAATTATGTCCTGTGAACCCGACCTCCATCCAAGATGGCCGCCGTCAGCGGACATAGTTTTAACATAGAACCCTATGGGATTTGAATAGTAACTTAGATGTATTCGGCATGCAGACATTCTTAAGAGGACTTAGTTATATCAGGTGAGCGTGCGATACAGGCTCATCTGAGCCTCTAGTTTTTTTACCTTAACCTCGTTTCGATGTACTGGGAATTCCCTGTTATGGAGAACCATTGGGGCTAATATGCTTGACTGCTGTGGCGGGATATTTATATCAGATATATTTGAACCAAATAAAAGAATTTTTTATTATTTTAATTCTGTATAACACACTTTAAAAGACAGAAAAAACATGATTGCATAAAATGTAAAAAAAACAACAATTGATTTTTTATTTATGTTGTTTTTCTTATATTTATTTTTTTATATCATATTTATTAATAAACAAATCGAAACGGGGAAAAATCAGTTGTTTATAAATAGCTTTAACGTCGCTTACTCATGCCGTATATAACTTTACCGTCGTTTACTCCGGTGTCGTATAGTAAACCTTCCGCAAGCCTTCCCCCCGGATACTTTACTATTAGTAAATTAAATGTTCCCCCAGGGGAAAATTTACTATATAGCAAACATTCCCACATCCATAGCCGATCATCTCCCCGAATATTTTGCTATATAGTAAATGTTCCCCCTTAATCTGGATAATTACTATTGATTTGGAATTTAGCACCTTAATCGTGTTAATTTTAATTGTTATATACCATTAATTATATTCGGTTATGATTAAAAGGTAAAAAAGCACATGCTTTGCATTAGATACGATAGCGTAACCCTCATTCCGCTTGTGCTTCATTTAGGGTTACGAATCGATCCCATTCAACGTATGGGAGCAGCGCCCGGAGTGATTCACACCGGGCGGTTTTTTGTCCTAATTCCGTTGTAAGTGGTTGGAAAAATTAACGGTGGTGAAAGATAAATATATTTAGGTAAACCTTGAGGTGTTAAATAATCGCTGCAGCAATCCATGGTAGACTTATATCCATCTGAAAATTTGAATGCATGAAATCTTCTTTCTGTCCGACATTTTGTTTACAAGTTGTTAGTTCACGCGCACTTGTCTCGTTTTTGAGATATCCTTATTTGGATCAATTTGATAGTAAAATCGACTTTTTCGTAGTAACAATTTCCATATTTGGCATATATGGATAGGCTCCGCCCATCGCGAGAGTCTATGTAAGGTGTTATGGTGGACAAGTAACAATTTTCAAATACGAAACCGGTCTTGAAGATAGAAACAGGGATTGTAACACTTATTTCGTATCACCATTACTTAAAAATTGTTGGGAATATGAGATATGACCAGATATGCAAAAAAGAAAGTTGATATATTCACGGAACGAAAATTTTAATTTGCTCCCATACGTTGAATGAGATCGATTCGTAACCCTAAATGAAGCACAAGCGGAATGAGGGTTATGTTATCGTATCTAGCTTGCATTAAAAAAAATGTACGGAGCCATTTTGCACATATTCCCCCTATTATTTACGTAAAATCCGAACCGTTTATGGTTAGGTAGGAAGGTTTACTATGCAGAATAAATACTATATATAGGAAACGTTCCCCCATGCAGGGATTGGTAAGGCCACGCGCCATGCGCAATTGGCGCTTCCAAGTCGATTGTGGCGCTTTGAGGTCCATTATCTGTGCGCCCTGTAAATTCTGATTAATTATTTTATTATTTCATGTGTCCATTAAAGTCGTTTTCTATTTTGTGTCGTGATTTTGTCATTGTCTTCACTAATTTTACTTTAATGGCAGTTCCTTGATTTTCCCTTTCTTTTTAGAACAGTTATTTGTGTCAACCAATCAGACAAAATGATTCACTCTTTCTATTCTAAATTTAGCATATTTAAAACACATTTGTCCTGGCGTTTCGTTTTCTTTTCTGAATAATTGATCGGTTTTGGTGGAGTGTATTCTACTTTCTGGTTGAATAGAATCTAATTACAATTAATTGGTACAAGTATACCACGCCGATCTTTTTATTTGAGTGAAAGTTGTATCTATAAATAAAAATCGTAAACTGGAACCATGCGCTTGGTATAACTAATAACCGAATTTGGCGAAAAGTACCAGGGAGTGTGTGATACGTTATTTCCAACCCAAAATTGACTTTTTTTATCATACTTTTTTTCCCTTTTTTGGAGGGGGGGTACATTTTGACAGTTAATACTTTTTGAAGAGAAAAAAAATTGTGTAATCCAAAATGCAATCATAGCATGAACTGATATTTTTTTAGAACATGTGTACTTTGTTTTTTCCATCTCAGCAAAGTACCCAGTTGATAATATGCCACCCTTTTGGAAAACTATCACTCTGTTTCACAAGGATGAAGTGTCTGAAATTATTAAATTGGCTCAATATGCACTCTCTTTACCACTTCACACTTGTAGCTGTGAAAGAGTGTTCAGTAACCAAAACTTGATAGTTACCAGACTTAGGTCTAGGCCAAATCCTAATTTTTTAAGAGTAAGAACACAAGGCAAGGGAATAACCAAGGATGACTTCCAAAGCTCTTTAAACAGATGGAGGGCAACAAAGAACAGACTCTTGAAAAGAAAGACTTTTATTATACAGCCTCTTTATTAAAATGTTTGTTCATCTGTTCATCCAAGCTTTTTAGCTCACCTGACCCAAAGGGTCATGTGAGCTTTTGTCATCACTTTGCGTCCGTCGTCGTCATCGTCTGCATCTGTAAACTTTTCATACTTTCTTCTTCTTCTTTGAAACCACTGAACTGATTTGGACCAAATTTGGCAGAAATGTTCATTGGGAGGTCCTCTACTAAATTTGTTATTTTGGTGCAGATCGGAAATCCAACATGGCCGCCAGGGCCAATAATGTGTTCTGATTGGTTGAAACTTTGAAAATCTTCTTGTCAGAAACTACTCAGCCGATGGAATTGTAACATTATAGAAATGATGACTGGATGGTCCTCTACTAAATATGTTATTTTTGTGCCGATCGCATATCCAAGATGGCCGCCATGACTCGACTTAGTTTTAATATAGAACCCTATGGAAAAAATGTTTAAAAATTTTTTCCTCTGAAAGCAGTAAGTCAATTTAAAGCAAACATGACATGAATGGTCCTTAGGTGGTCAACTTTCAAAATAATGTCATGTGACCCCGACCTCCATCCTAGATGGCCGCCATCAGCGAACATAGTTTTAACATAGGACCCTATGGAAAAAATGTTTAAAAATTTGTTCCACTGAAACCAGTAAGTCAATTTAAAGCAAACATGGCATGAATGGTCCTTAGGTGGTCAACTTTCAAAATAATGTCCTCCATCCAAGATGGCCACCATCAGCAAACATAGTTTTAACATAGGACCCTATGGGAAAAATGTTTAAATTTTTTTTCCTCTGAAACCAG
>MJUT01017222.1:172283-183972 GCA_002080005.1 Gigantidas platifrons | reverse complement strand
GGTGGGGGGTGCTTGGGATTTTTTAATGTCAGTAGAGAATCCAATTTTTGTTTTCACACAACAGGTAGATAAAAAATATGCATGCATGCATATGAGACATAGTTCCAATATTACACTGTGTATCATCTGTACACGGGAAATAGCTACCACTGAAGCGTATGAAAATATTTTACATTCACAACAGGTAAGAAATAATAGAATTTTAAGGATTAAAGCAGTATATTTTAATAACATGGCCTTTATTATAGGTCCGGGAATAGTATTTCGTGACATTTAACGAACACTTTACAAGATCAGTCCTGTAATTGATTAATATTTGAAACGTGTACTTACGAAAATTGCTCTTTCCTGGCATTTAAAGATGATACTAAGAGTAGCTAATACATTTGTCAATCATGGCGTTTATTATAGGTCCGGGAATAGTGTTTCGTGACATTTAACGAACACTTTACAAGATCAGTCCTGTAATTGATTAATATTCGAAACGTGTACTTACGAAAATTGCTCTTTCTTGGCATTTAAAGATGATACAAAGAGTAGCTAATACATTTGTCAATCATAAACTACGGATATATGGTTCAATAAACATAAACAACTAAGTGTGACCGGAAATTGATTTCATTTTTGCATCATTTAATGAGAAATTGCATACTTTTTACGATCAGAAAGTGTACGGGTTTTAACGACGTAGCTATAACCCGTACACAAACACATTATTTTCGGCTAAAACCCGTACACTAACGTCGATATTAATGTTGTTATATTTCCAAATCCAATTACCAGTGTATCAAAGGGGATATAATTTCAGATGTTCGTCACTAAATTTTACTTTTCCGGTTACGTTTTATTCATGGAAAGCGTATACATCATTTTATTTCGTAAATCTTTGTGAGGGAAAGTTGTTTTCTGAAGTACTAGCTGAGCATTATGCACGCATCAAATAATTTTTACGAAGTTCCTTTATTTTATGAGCCCAAAAAGTATAAGCGGTATTTATCTGGAATCTGCCATATTAACAGTTTCAATGAAAACTTTGTGCTCTCGCAGTAAAACGACTTCTTACTTACCTTGACAACTTGTAAATTGGTGTGTTACTCTACAGTGGTAGCTATTTCCCGTGTACAGATGATACACAGTGGTAACTATGATATTAAATATGTAATCTATTGCAGATAAACGTGAATGATTTGTCATTATTATGAAGCAAAACAACCTTCGTCAATCCGATTTTTTTTATTTTAGCGTTTGTTAAATTTAATTACTTACAAATGCTTCCTGCAACAGTTTGGAGAAAATTGTACGCTTCAATAAAGATTTCTTTAAAAAAAAGCACTTTTCAACTCATTGAACTTTTAAGTGCATCTGTGTCTAATATGTTTGAATGGTTTACACTCTTGATAACCTTCCATATACAGCTGGTATTGCTCTTAATTTCCAGATAAACATAATTGTACTTTAAATTGTTTTACCTTCTTTGTGTTTACATCTTTCGTTTTTATGACGATACATTAAGATTCAAGTACAAGTATAATAATCTACTATTTTATCTTCACGTAGAACTACAATATTACTCATTGTATTTAAAAAAAAAATAGAGGTTCGGTGGGCTGAACCTGTGTCGCTCACCTTTCATTCTACTTTGGGGAAACTTTATACAGAACCTTCCATAGGTGCTTCCTACCAATTTTTGTTCCTTTGGCTACTCGGTTTCAGAGAAGATTTTTTTTTAGAAATTGACCAATCAGAAACAAGAATTGCCTGTGGTGGCCATGTTTGTTGATGGATCAGGACGAAGTGAGCAAGCTTTATAACTGAGCTCCCATAGATGCTTCCTACCAAGTTTTGGTTCATTTGCCCAAGTAGTTTCAGAGAAGAAACTTCTAAGAAATCGACCAATCAGAAACAAGTATTGTCTGTGGCGACCATGTTTGTTAATGGCTAGGGACGAAATAAGCAATCTTTATATTATAAAGATATATAGATGCTTCCTAACAAGTGTCGGTTCATTTGGACGAGTGGTTTCAGAGGAGAAGAATCAACCAATCAGAAACAACTAATTGACTGTGGCGGCCGTGTTTGTTAACGGATCGGGACGAAATGAGCAATCTTTATAGATGCTTCCAATAAATGCATATAGAAGCCATAGATGCTTCCTACCAAATTTCGATTCATTTCGCCAATGGGTTTCAGAGGAGAAGATTAAAATGTGAAAAGTTAACGGACGACAGACGACGGACGCCAAGTGATGGCAAAAACTGACATCTCCTTTGGCAACGTGACATAAAAACCACTCGGCTAAAACATGTGCTTGTATAAAGATGTTAATTATTAAATAAAATATTTATCAAACATTTTATTTCTTTAAATGATAATTTTCTAGATATAGTCTTAGATATCGATGAGCAATATTTCAAAAACACCTTATCTGTTTTAAAACATTTATAGTATAACAGCCCCTTTCCAAATATCAATGAAACTGTGCACTTGTCCAGCTGACGGTTACAATAATAAATGTCAAAATATCATGTTGATGATATAGACACATAAAATGAGTGAGCGAGTGATTGTTGTTTCGTGACATCTTGAGTTTAGTAAAATTGACGACATCGCAAAGTGTACGTGAGATGTTTGGGACGTCATGTACACTTTGTTTGAATATGTTAACATGTAATCTGAAGTATGCATTCTTAAATGCATGTGAACATGTTGGCATATGAAGTCGACTTGTTACTTTTCCGCCATATAAAACTTATCAAGTATTTTTCTCAAAGTATACTTTATCTGTTCTCTATGGAGGCCTAATTGGGGGTAGGCATGGCCGTAACTAGACTAAATGATGCAAAAACAGTTAATAGCCGAGCGGAGGGAGGCGAAAAAAATTGGGCGAGGGGTCTGGGGGCCGCTTAAGAACGCCTATCCAAGACTTTCATCTGTTCTTTTGTAGATAGAACATCAAAATTGTCTACGAAACATCGAAAGGACACTGCATTGGATTTGAAAAAAAAGATCAAACAAATACATTTGTACCACATTTATTTTTTCTATATGTAAATTATAAATTAAATATATTTCCCCTATTAAGCTGCACAGAAATGATTTTTGCATAACGAAATGTATATGTTTATCTTCCATTTAGCGAATATGTATATTTTAAAATCTTCCATAATCTATTTATTTAATTTAGTTACATGAAATAAATCAGAAGAACTTCAGGGGAGGATGCAGTAGTGGGGCAAAGGGGTCCGTCCCCCTTTAGGAACCAAAAACCTTTTTACTTGTTTGTCATAGATCAAGAGAAGAATGTGGTAGTCCGAGATTCCTTTGCTGTTCGACGACTATTTACATCTTGCTGTTGTCGTTGAACGTCAGAGCGCTTGCCATAGACAAAACATCGGATTTTCCGCACACACTCGAGAGAGGCACATTTTCACGTTTTGTGACTATCAGATTTTATTGTCTATCTAAAACCCTTATATAAATCGCTTCACCAATCATTTTTCTATTAATTCATAACCATCTTACCCTCAGAAATTGGTGTTACACTCCATTACAGCACAATTTCCCCCAGACCATATGATTTCGTCATTTTGAACACTGACTGACATTTTGAAATATTTGTCACGTGACTTCGAGAGAACTACTATTACCGCAATGTATCATGGGAGATGATTTGCATATATGATCTGACCTTGTCCAAAATAGGGGGAAACGTAAGACATGCTCTTTCCGAAGCCCGCGGATAACACTGCCAAATGAATCTTTTCTATCCAACATATTTTGTATTATTTCCTTCTGCGCTGATTTGAGCTGTAGATGGAACTGTTTGTCCTGCAGAATACGATTTATATCGTCTTGTATGTTTGTTTACGTATGCCTTTTTGGCGCACTGCATTTAGTATCTCCTATCATGCAATGCATGGCTGTCATCTTTCAGTTAGTATCGCGAGATCACAGTGAAATGACCAAATCATTGGGTGTAAGGAAAAAACGTGCTGTAATCGAGTGTAACGCCACTCTCTGAGGGTAAGATGGGTATGAATGAATAGAAAAATGATTGGTGAAACGATATATATTAGGGTTTTGGATAGAAAATAAAATCTGATAGCCACAAAACGTGGAAATGTGCTACAGTTGAGATGTGAAGGAAAATCCGCTGTTTTGTTTATGGTAAGCGCTCTGACATTCAACGACAACAGCAAGATGTAAATAGTCGTCGAACGGCAGAGGAATCTCGGACTAGAGAAGAAGGATGTATACCCAAATTGCTAAAATAACTAAACCTTACCACACTGGAAGAAAGACGAAAACACCAACGTCTCATATTCTTCTACAAGGTGGCAGAGGGGCAGATACCAGCGCCTTCATCTGACTTCACAACAAGGAACGAAGGAAAAAGACAGATTAGTCTAAAGAAGTTTGACAACTGCATATCTACAAATATTGTAACTAGACAATCACGAATCAAAAGTGTAAAAGTACCAGAAGCCAAGTCAGAACAGTATAAAAACTCTTTCTTTGTTAGAACGGTTATAGATTGGAACAACCTAGAAGCACAGGAATCGAAAATTTTATCAATATAATGAGAAATGCGTTATAAATGACCAGTGAAGTTTCACTCACTACGTTCGTCACTGCCCATATAACGAATCCGGGTCCGTTCGCCCTANTTGTAACTAGACAATCACGAATCAAAAGTGTAAAAGTACCAGAAGCCAAGTCAGAACAGTATAAAAACTCTTTCTTTGTTAGAACGGTTATAGATTGGAACAACCTAGAAGCACAGGAATCGGAAATTTTATCAATATAATGAGAAATGCGTTATAAATGACCATTGAAGTTTCACTCACTACGTTCGTCACTGCCCATATAACGAATCCGGGTCCGTTCGCCCTAATTCCCGTTCGCCCTATTACCTGTTCGCCCTGGGTCCATTCGCCCTAAAGGTGGGTCCGTTCGCCCTAATAATTATAATTATGTAGGGTATTAAAAATAATAGAAAAATAAGTGATATTTAATTCCTTATAGATAATAAATTGAGAAATTATAAATATGCATGTACAGTCAATGGACATAGGTATTCGTCACTCGAATTTTTGGGGCTTAAAAAAATCGCAAGTAATATAGCCTCAAACGCAGAGCTACATTGTAGGTCGTTTCCCATTATCGCCGGTCAGAGAGTCATCTTTTTACTTGTTGAAATAATTCAATTTATGATGATTTTATCGAATAAATCTATCTATCTATCTATAAATTCCAATTAAGTATTTCAAATAGTATACGTAATAATTGCTTGAAAATAACTTTAATTAATTTCCATATTTTTTACATATCATTACTTCTATAATCTAAATTAAAATATCCATTATGTTCTTTAAACTACGTTTTAATAATCAGGGCGAACGGACCCACTTGTAGGGCGAATGGACCCAGGGCGAACGGACCCACTTGTAGGGCGAATGGACCCAGGGCGAACGGACCCAGTGCGAACGTGTAGTTAGGGCGAACGGACCCGATACCAGCAGAATCGACCTCGAGACTACAAATTTATGTATCAATATAATATAGAATTGCATAAAACATTGATAGAAATGGTTGCCACGTTTTCTCGTGTAATAATACATCCTTTTCGACAGTTTTTTTTTATTACATGAAGAATACAAGCTTTTAAAGACTTTACGCAATTTCGTGGTTTGTCCTTTTTATCCTTTCTATCTTAATTTATATATGTAAATATATTATGTATTTATATGTAGATTCTGAGGTAAAATAAACAGGCTAATTATGAACTAATCATAATTGACAACTTGCCTTTCATTTTATATGCCTTGCAATGTCGTATAAAATACTTCTGACCTCTCGGTTCACCCTGCGCATTGATAGACGTTTCTTTGAGAAGGGAATTTGTCTTTTACAAATTATACGTGATGGTGCATTATAGATCTAGTTTAATCAGCCCGCCTTTCATAATAGACGGTCGTAACTTATACTTTAGTAGTCAGAAAATCATCACTATCTGTCAATGGGCATTGTCAACTAAAATTCTGCATTTTTTTTATATTTATATAGTAACTAGACTCGGGAATCATATTTGTCTTAATTGCGACAGGCATGCACTGATTTGACCAACAACTTTCCCCCTTGTTGCAAATAATTGCTTGTTGTTTAGAATTGTCAATTACGTGTGGGATTGAATTCAAAATACAAATACAACATGGAAATATATTTATACAAATAAGAATTTGCTATATTCTTTGAAACTGTCTACAAATTCCGGAGCCCCTGTTTCATTCCCTTTCCATCGGGAGTTCATGTTGTTCGCATGTGTTATATGATTGTATTTTTTTAATGTTGATGTTCGCTTCTTGTTTCCAGGGATTTATATATAATCATTGGATGTTGGTTCTTGTTTGCTCATTCGGTTTTTCTTATTTTCTAACATGCCTTTAAGATTCAATCGGAGCCATCTAAGGAAGCTGGATGATGAACATTTTCGGGAAAATCCACACATAGCTCTTGAAACATTTAAAGACTTTTACTCATAATATTTGGAACATATCTAAATCGAGTTTACATGTGCCCTTTTGTCTGATTTTTTAAATATTTTTGAGCCACGAACACTTCAGACCATTGACCCTTCGGACTATCGATTGATTGATGATTTTTGGTTGATAACGCCACGTGTACGTTCAGCTATAATTCAGCTATATCATGGCGACCAGTTTTAGTGGTGGAAGAAGCCGGAGTACCCTGATAGAACCACTGACCATGGTCAAGCAACTGGTAAACTTATCACCTGCGGCTGCGAATCTCTGATTATCGACCTTTCGGACCAATGACCCTTCGGACTAATGAACCTTCGGACCAATGACCCTTCGGACTAATGAACCTTCGGACCAATGCCCTGGAATCATTCATGTGACGTCACAGGTCCGGATCATGTCAGTTGAATAAATAACATGTATATGACTCTTCTCAACATCGTGCCCGTTTTGTTATGTTTAATATCAGATCAACTGCTATGCAATGTATATCGTTCTAATTTTGTTCTTAATATTCCCATCCCATGTTACATTTTCAAAAAACAAAGGAGTTTATTTGTATCGGAAAAAGGGGGGGTCTACGTATAATTTCATGTTTTACGTGTTTGGTCGTAGGTTAAATAACTGTCAGTTTAACTCGTTTTATGCTTACACATGTTTTTGTCTTGTTTGTCCCCAATGTTGTCGTACTTTCCCATGTTTTTCGAGGTCACTGATCGATGATCATGTGTTGACAGGTAGTCCTGTCCTGATCGGTAATTACACCAAAAAGTAATCAGTTCTCATATTTCCCTTTTCGCTAGTGCAAAAAAATGATTAACATGAAGTCATAATGATTTTGTAAATATCAAAAGATAAATTTATACGACGTTATTTTACGAATTACATAATTTTTAATGATAAAATTGCAACTGACCAATGCTGATATAATATACGATACCGGATATATATGATGTCATGGCTCTTTCGGAAGAGCTCTAATTGCAGGTATAATCCGAGAATGGATTATGTCCCTTGTCTCCGCACATTGTAAAGTGCTGAAAAATGGCGACCCCCATTGTTTGGTGCAACAGGCAACTTCAATCACCAAATTCTACCTTACGGTATATTATTTTTAACATTCATTAACACAAATGTCTTTTAGTTACTGTCATTTAAATATTCACGCTAACTTGTTAAGACCATGGAGTTTTCCTTGAAATAAACATTGTTATTTTAATTCTTCATTTCACGCAATTAACACAACATTCTCCAATACACATAGAGTATGTAAACGTTTTGTGTGCAAGCACATTATACTCATACAATAAAAAAATAAAATAAAGAAATTCGAATCCATTCATCATGTTCATGAATTAAAAAAAAAAATGTTATTCGAGCTACTACCATACGTGAACTTTAACAGCGAGCATCTAAAGATGCGAGCTAAACAGAACATGTGTATAAGCATGTCGGTCAGTTTGAACTTTTTATTTATTTTCATGTAAAACTCAAATATTCGAGGAGATAAATTTTCCCAGAATATGAGTACTCAATATGCATACGATCAATACCAACCGGAAGTGGATTCTAAGTTTCAGCATAGAATGGACAATCGGAGTGAAGTACCGGAAATAGCCTATTAATTTGAATAAAAAATAACTATCCAGTTTAAAAATAACAAAACAAAAAAAATAGAAAGGAAACCGTACAGCTTCTGTACATGAAACGATTAATTTATTTAAAAAATGGACAATCGTTAGACCTTCTTCTAAAAAATCTGTCGTCACACGATTTCTCGCCAACTGACGAGACATGATACAAACAGTTGTACATACATCATTTTGTGTACTGTATATAATACGTTTATCTAACATTTTTATGATAAAACATAAAAAAATTCATGTAAGTTTCATTGAATTATTATTAGAAGAAAAGTAAACAAAGCGGGACTATAGTTTACGTCAAAAGTATTGTTACGTCACGTCATTCATTCATGATCGCTGTCACAGGGAAGATTAGCTTATTGTTGCTAACTGTGTTACCCTCTTGAAATAAAGTCATTACTTACTTACTTACTTACTGTCAGAGTAAACAATCATTGCCCTGCGTTTCTTTGGTGGCGATTTACAGTTAGTTGCCGAATAATTGTTTATGTATTGAACGATGCAGTTCCCAACAATGTGAAAAGAAAGACTTGGAAATTGTGCAAATCCAAAGGACTGTTTTGAAGTCGTGACAGTTTCATTCACTTGTTTTCCGGAAAGCAGACGATGTTTTGATATCCGTATATGGATACATTTTTAAAATTGTAATTGAATTTTTATTTTATTCATTTTTATTTTTTATAAGTGGGTCTACATAAACATCTTTAATATTTGAAATTAGTAAGATAAATCTCGAGTACGTTGAGATTTTCCCGACGGAGATTCCGCAATGTTTACAAAAACGTCACTGGAGTTTCCCCGCATTCCTAATCTATGACGTCACGAAAGTTAGTTCCGACTAAAGTACATCTTGTATCACATATGTATGTGATACAATACATTTATTGCATGCTGGTGAGGGAAATATGAACATTTATTCACCCAAGAGTATCATATTCTCCGAGGGCATCGCCCGATGGGAATATGATACTCGTGGGTGAATAAATTTTCATATTTCCTGTACCCGCATGCTATAAATGTTTTATTATACCGAATGAAACCAAGAAAAAAACATAAGTATGTAAAATACTGCTGGCATACATATTCTAAGTCCATTGGAACGTTGTCTCAGATATTTTAAAACCACATTGTAACGGTTGCCTGCAAATGATGCGTTCCGAGTGCCTCTGACGTTTTCCTGTCAAAGAATGATAACTCTGGCGGGAAAACCCGCGAAGCTTCCGAAGTGGTGGAATACGATTTTTAATTTCACGGAATATGATTTTGTCCTTTGTGATCACGTGTTCTGATTTTTACTCATTGTCCAATCAAATTAATCTATTTATGGTAATTAATATATGAGGTATAATAAAACGTTTTGTATAACATAGGGTGTATCTATCAGGAAAGTAGATATACATTTCTATAGAATACATACTTAATGTTAGATAAATGATCATTACGGAGTGAAGTACAGGAAACAGCCTTTTAATTTGAATAAAAAATAGCTATCCAGTTTGAAAATAAAAAAAAATAAAAAAATTAGAAAGGAAACCGTACAGCTTCTTTACATGAAATGATTAATTTATTTAAAAAATGGAAAATCGTTAGACCTTCTTGTTTCGCCCCTAAAGCTGTCGTCACACGATTTCGTTGATCATGACGCCCATGGTTTCAAAACAAAGAAGAAAATGTCAAGCAATTGTAAGAGTATAAAGATGATTTTTTAAAAACAATATTGTTTCAATTGCCAACCCTTTTAAATATGTTCCAGACCAAATCCGTATTTGGACCATACGCGTATGGTCCGGACCAAATCCGTATACTCATATTGGTATTTAGATCATATGCACATCAAATGAAGAAAACGATTTTGAAGGAAATATTCATTAGTATACGCAATTAGCTATCATAATCATGTAGAATTATTGAGAAAAAGACAATACGATCCCGGGATATGAGCGGGGCGGGCTTAAATCTGTAGGCGTAGTTTTCTTGGGTAACTTTTATCATTGTTTTGGGTGTTTGGAATATGTGAGGGAAGGGGATGTGGGATCAATTGACAAAAGACATTCAATCAAGATAAACCAACCTCTTTTGCTGGTACACACAGTTCATCCTCTACTCCAAGTAAAGGGCATGTAATAAGCTGGATTTTTCTCTCTTTCACATATTGGCGGAACCTCGAATTTTCTGTAGTATTTTTTCATTAAACAACTGAGTCCGTAGCCCAATTTTTATTCTTTCCGCTTTTTCGTCAGAAATCAATCATGTGGTAGTCTTTTCGGTTATTTTATGTAAGTATACATTAAATTTGTCCTCCCAAGACATTTTGAAAAAAACGACAGTTTACTGTACCAAGTACTGAATAAAGTTCAAGTTTATTTAATCCAAATTCATACGAGGGGTCATTTGAAGAGTGAGTTAAAAAAATCATACAATAAGGGACGCTAATCAATAAAATCGATACCGTTACGTTCTAAATTAAAATTAGTGGTGAGACCATACGCGTATGGTTGGGCCATATGAGTATACGGATTTGGTCTGGATTTTTGTATACATGAGACAGAAAAAAACATTCAAAGTCATGTCGCTTGTGTGATGCAAAAATATCGTCTGCTATGATCTAGCTTTACAAGACACAATGACAAAAAGAGCGAAAAAATTATAAAAGAAAACTGCTTTAAATCAGTGAAAGTGTTTAAGGGTAATTGCTATCTTAACAGCATATCTATGATTTTCTCTTTAATTCTAAATTTACCTATCAAGCGCCCTTCCGTGCAAAAAACGTTGCATTTTTCTGCGATAGTTTGCAGCTATATGCCTACAAATCGACAATATGTGGCCATTAATGAAGTACTACAAACGGTTAAGTTAACTTATATTTTATAGGCAGTAAACGAGTAGAACATGGACAAAAAAATTAAAGAGCGATTACCAGCCTTTTCATTTGTTTACCAAAAAAGAACATATTTCGGACAAAACATGACTCTTCAAAGTTTGAAAAATTTTAGCAGGGGCTCCCAAATATCACTAAAATCTGGTATGTATCTATTGAAAATGATATGATAAAGTAAATTAAAATAATTGAGAAAATAAACTGTCAGAAAGGGTTCGTACCTAAGTTACTTCGTAGGGTTAGAGATTTATTGTGTAAAATGAAAAGAACCTATCCAAAATTAATTGTATTATTTTAAAATAGTAGAAAGTCGTATGTCTCAATTTTGCTCAGTAAACGAACACTAACTGTTCGTCTTATGTCTCAATTTTGCTCAGTAAACTACAACTATAACAATAAATAGAATGTTGGCTCACGTTGAGCTACTCAACGATCAATCGTTTTATCAGAATAACAGGAAAGACTTATGCAGTCACTTCTGCTATTCTTTAAACCCTGATGTCTTGTTTTAGCTCAGTTCAGCTCAATATACCTATTTAATCTTTCTAACTTCTCTCGATCTTAACTTGACAAATGGCACAAAACGAATGCAACGATCGCGGCATTTTGACCGCCTTATATACTCT
>MJUT01017222.1:144640-164919 GCA_002080005.1 Gigantidas platifrons | reverse complement strand
TTAGAATACGATGAATGGATTCACGAAGAAATCTAACCATCGTTCTTGTCGGGTTTGCAGGAATCTGGATCTTGCAGCACAGGGGTATGCTGTAATGACTACCTGGTCCAACCCAAGGCCTGGATTTCCAACGTCCTATGTTACTGTTCCCCTTAGTGTGTGTGTTCAGTAAGTTAAGGTAGGAGATGATTGTTCTTTTTTACATATAGTGGTGGAATTGTTGACCTTCACTGTCTAAACCATCATTTCATATAATGTTGTTATCTTTTCTTATTGTCTGTACATCCTGATTACCCAAGCCTGTCATGATTTTTTTACAAAACAATTAATACTGCATGTGATTTATTTAAGTTTACATTATTCCCTACAGTAAAGGGGAATAACTCTGTATCTGAAGGGATAACTCTATAATAGGGGACATAACTCTTTATGTGGGGAATAAGTTACAACTCTGTATGTGCAAGGATGATATCGAACCAACTTTATGTTTGTATGAGCAATGTGAATTTAGAACATCAATAGGTTTTCTGTGTGTTTTACAGGTGAAAGATTTACTCATACCTCTATCATGCACTATATCTATCACGGAGAATGAAAAGAAGAATACAGAGAATGGTTTTCACATCCACCTCACAACCGAAGCTGTTATTTCTTGTACTGTTTGTCTTCGTTTTCATCATAATTTTAAACTTCCGGCAGCTTCAGATTATGAGGTAAGGTACTACTAAGGTGACATTAATTTTGGTCCTGTTTAGGTACCTTGGTCTTATTGCTCCCAAAACTTTAAATTATTAATCACATTTAATGTTATCCTGTAACCTGTCATGCTCTATGTTAAATGCATTATTGTGTTGAAATACTTGTGCCTACTAATATTTTGATTGATTGATTGATTGATTGATTGATTGATTGATTGATTGATTGATTGATTGATTGATTGATTGATTGATTGATTGATTGATTGATTGATTGATTGATTGATTGATTGATTGATTGATTGATTGATTGATTGATTGATTGATTGATTTATTTATTGATGTTTAGCACCAGCTTTAGCAATATTTCAGCTATATCTTGGCGTGAACAAATTTTATAATTAAACTAAGACACCTAAGATCTTTAGAAATAAATGTCTATGAAACAATCGGATTATATGCAGAAATAAAAGAAACATAAAGATGAAACCAACTATATCTAGAAGGTATGTTATATAACAATATTTTTTTGTTTAATATTTTGATGTGGAAATTCGGTTACATTATTCATGAAATAATCTTCTTTATATAGCTCTATAAATTCAGGAACCTTCATAATATCTTTTTCCCTCTTGTAGTGATTTCTTGGTGAATGTAGAAAACATCTTTTACAAAGGTATTTATACTCTAGATATACTCATAGTTCATTTTATGGGCCTCCGTGGTAGTGAATATATGATATTGTAATATAGTCAAACCTGTCCATGATGTCACCTCTATTAAGTAGTCACCTGTATTAAGTAGTCACCTCTATTAAGTAGTCACCTCTATTAAGTAGTCACCTGTATTAAAAGGTCACCTTGTGCTTGTCCCTTCATAGAAAATGTCATATGAACTGAACCTCTTTTAAGAGGTCACCTGTCTTATAAGGCCACTTCTGTGTGCCCCAAGGGTGACCTCTTAATACAGGTTTGATTGTACATATACTTATATGCAGTTTATTCCTTTTTCGGCATCGGTTGGGGTAGTGGTTAGAGTGCTCTCCTCGAGTGTGGTAGATCGTGGGTCCGAGCCTCGATCGAGTCAAACCAAAGACTATGAAATTCGTATGCGTTGCTTCTCCACAAACCACGCAGCATTAAGGAGAAAGAACAAAGACTGGGTGGCTCGAATTAGGATAATGTCTCCGAGTGGGGTGACATGTCTATCCGCGGAATGTTGTTTCAGTGAGCTAGCACTATAAAAATCCAACTCGATGTGTTGGTATATTACTGAGCGGATCTCATCATCATGTCATTGATCATTTACTTGTACCCGCCATAATATAGCTACAATATTGTTGAGTTGACATTAAACAACAATCAATCACTCACTCCTTTCTCTGCTAAGTTCAATTTCCACCAACCGTGAGCTGTACTGCATACAGCATCTTGCTTCCGATAAAGTTTGTTTGTGACGTATCGCAGGTCGATAGTTTTCTCTTGATGCTCATGATGCATCCCTAATTAAAACTGGTGACGACGATATAACATATGTATTGTTGAAGGTGTGTGAGGGGCCGTCGTGATAGTGATCATATGGTAGTGGGTGTTATGAAGCAGTGTCTATCACCGCTTAAGTTGTGAGGTAGAAACCCCCCTCATGGCGAGATGTACTCAAAACAACATTATGTGATAACGTTTGTCAGTGACTGACGACAGGTCGGTGGTTTTCTCCGAATACTCCAGTTTCCTCTACCTATAAAACTGACCTCCACGATATAACTGCAATATTGTTGAAAGTGGCGTTACACACCATAAATCTAACCCTTGAAGGCTTGTGTGTGATAGGGATAAAGTGGGAGTGTGGTACATTTAGCAGCCGTGATCCTATTGATAATTAATTGATACATTTTAACATAATTTATATGACTGTTATAAGAAAGAATATTACAAATCTCAAAGTATTAATATTTCTGATTTGCATTATAAGAAGAGTTTGAAGATACCAAAGGGAGGTAATCAGAATCCGCAAATCGAAGAATACACAACACAATGGCCAAAGGAAAAAGTACAAAAATACAAACAAAGATCTACAAAACATACACATAAAACTAAAGATGGAGTAACGTGAATCCCACTAAAACCGAGAGTGAACTCAGGGTAAGTAGTTCCTGCTCCACTAGTGACAACCGTCGTGTTAATCTAGTTACAAACATGGTGATAAGTCATGAATGAGGAAAGGACCGGGAAGTGTTTAGAACAATTGGAACATATTGTCATTTGTGACACAGATATTCCATATCAGTCAACCAAGTAATGGTGGCCACCGTAAAACTTTTGAAGTGATGACTTCAACTTAACAAGAGGAACCCTTGGTTCAATAGCTTCCTTGTTAGCAGCAATCATCTATCACGGAAATCCTGATAGGAACCACCAGCTCTGGAATATCGTATCAAGCGAGAGATATATACTCCATATTAAGGTGCTGCTGGAATGTTGTTACATATAAATGGAAAGTTCACAATAAGAAAATTGAAATCATCTCTTTTTTCGTAAAGTTTCGTTCTTAACCTTCCCTCATTGTCAATTTCAGGGTATAGGTCAAGGTATGAACACCTTCATTAAATAAACTTTAGAGAAAACCGAAAGGGCAATCAAGAATGAACAATCCAAAGAAACCGGCAACATTGGGTGCATACGACGGAGACGAATAAAACAAAAACAAACAAAAAGCAACAACAGCAAAACAAAACAAAACAAAAACAGAACACACTCTGTGTTATACACAACTATACCCAAACAAACACAAATAACATAAATAAGACATGAGTCCTCCAACAAACAACTGCATATCCAAACACCACCAGTTTCATGTATTTCAGACATTCTTACATAGACTCTTAAGGTCAGATAAATGTTCGCCGTCTCATATTTTCATTTTGTCCAGGAAACTAGAATATTTAATTGTTTTCATTAATTTTTATTTCATTTAATTTAGCATGATTCAATCATCAATGTATCATTTTCAAGTTTAGAAAATGACATGCATGCAATTAGGAATGATATGTTCTATATAGATCATATGAAAATTGCAGACGTCTCAGCGTCACCATCTTAGATATGCAAATTACCCCTCATTTCTGGCTGTGACAAATAAAACAACAAAAAGCAGAACACACTATGTGTCTTACACCACTATGCGCAAAAAAACATAAAACGCGTAAATAAGACGCGAGTCCTACGTACATCTAGTAAAGACGGATCAAACATCGTTATTATGCGGAAATCGAAGTGGACAATACAACACTGAAGACATGAGCCATCCTACAAAATGGAGGTAAAGACGGAACGTGACACTACTAATTTACAACAAATTGTACAACTAATAATATAATGGTACTTCTAATTGTTTTTTTATACTGTTGTCATGACATTTCAGGTGAACCAGAAAGTCCTGAGGAACGGGCCAATTATATTTCAGATTTCTTAGATGTACAATGGACAGTAAAAGAAAACTCGGACACGTACGCAAAACACTTGATAAAATTGAAAAATAAAGGGCAGTATAACATTAGTCACACAGATTGGAAAATATACTTTCATCATATAAGGATACTGGAGCCAACTATGGAAATGGTGGATGATAGATTTACCCATAATGCCCTACTTGGACAATCGGGGATGCGTCTTTCTCATGTTTCCGGTCTGCTCTTTTATATTTATCCAGACGAAAAGTTATTTGAGCCATTGCGTCCTGATCATACATTAATTATACCCGTTACGTCATCAGAGTTTCAATTATCTCGTACGGATGTATTTCCGAATTGGTATGTAGTCATTCCGGGAGCTAAGCCTAAAATTATGTTGAGTACTTCCGGAGAAAGTCTAGACTTCGTAACCTCTTTTGATCTACCTCAACAATGGAAGATGGGTAAAAATGACGAACATAATCCATATACAGCCTTTGACAGATATAATCTGAGTCATGATACCGAAGACCTGAAAAGACGGGGAAAATTTATCATTCCAACACCAGAGGTCATTGTGCATATTTCCAGTAAACCTCTGGTCTTCAATCCTTCCGAATGGTCAATATTGAACTCTGAAGAATTTCCTGCTGAAACGAATTATTTATCAGGTTAGTCTTATTATTATATACTAATCATATGAAGGACGTGGATGAAATTATTATCAGGGCTATAAATATTGGATATAGTTTTTCTACAAGGTATAACCTCACCCTAAAGGAAGTAAAGCGTGTCATTTGTTTGTGCTGAGTATAGTGAATATGCAACAATTGGGGTGAACTCGATACAGCTGTATCTGATTTAGATCATCAGTTACCTTCTTAGCTTTCGTGGTTTTCTCTGGGTACTTCAGTTTCCTTCTCCAATGATACCAATCTAATTAAAATTAGATCTCTCACTTGCTGTTGCTGATATGTATATCAGCAACAGCAAGTGAGAGATCTAATTTTAATTAGATTGCAATGATACAAAATGTGAGTCATCAGTCAGTATAAATGAAATTGAAAAATAATATGAGTGAGTGAGTAATTGTTGTTTAACGCCAATTCAGCAATTTTTCAGCTATATCATGGCGAGAACCAGTTAATTTTTAATGAGATGCTGATCAGGTCCGCTTTGTACTAGACCAAGATGCCGAGTTGGATTTTTATAGTGCTAACTCACTGAAATAACAGTCCTCGGGTAGACATGTCGCTCCACTCTGAGACATTATTCTGATTCCGGGACAGCCAGTCTTTGCTCTTTCTCCTTAATGCCATCGATACGGTTTTTGGATACTCCTTTGGTATCTCCAATCTTTTCTAGAAATTTACAAAGCCGTCTTGCATTTACCTATTACACAATGTATACAATGTTCTCAAATATACAAAAACCGTAAATCGAAACCTTGAAATGACAAGCAATGTCCACAACATACTACACAGAAAAATAAAGATCGAGCAACATGAACATCACTCAAAACCGATAAGTGCTTAAAAATGACAAGCAGTTCCTGTTTCTGTAGTGGCAACTGTTGTGTTCCATATGCTGAAAAGATGGAGATATCACATTCACCTATAAATTAGAACAAGGAAAGGACGGAATTAATCACCGATACAACGGTACATACTGACAGCAGTCAATCATTGCCATGGCGACCTTAAAACTTTTGAAGTGATGACTTCAACTGTACCAGAAGCAATCCGATGTCCTGTGGCTTCCTTATAATCAGCAAACCTCTATGAAAGATATCCTGATAACAAACAAACGTGCTGCGGTTACTCCATTTGGAGGTGCTGGAATATCGTTACATGTAAATGAAAAGTTCACAAATGAGAAAGTTGAAGAGTTTGAAGATATCAAAAAGGAAATCAGAATGCGTAAATCGAAGAAGGACAGACAACACAATGGCCAAAAGAAAAAAGAACAAAATGACAAACAACGATCTACAAAACATGTATACATATAAAACTAAAGATCGATTAACACAAACCCCACTAAAAATCAGGGGTGAGCTCAGGTGCTCCAGAATGGTAAGCAGTTTCTGCTCCACTAGTGGCACCCGTCGTGTTAATCTAGTTACAAATCTGCTGATAAGTCATGAATGAGTAAATACCTAAAATTTCATTCTCAGTATATTTTCATTTTCCAATTGATGGTTAAACGTATATGAATACATGCCATATTTAGGAATTTATTTTATTACAGAAAAACTGGGAGTAAAAATAACTTCTGAAACACTGCAAATTAAGTTCATACAATTTGTGAAAGGACAGACAACATTTTCGAACGGGGATCAACAGGAGCTTGAGGAAGCTTACGAATTGCGAATAGATGCAAATAAGGACCAAATCCAAATTACTGCTTCTATTGGTCATGGTATATTTAATGGTATACAGTCGTTGTTGAATCTGGACGACCCAACTTCTGGCTCCGGTAGCCGCACTTTCCCTAGTTTGCACGTGAAGGACAGGCCAAGATTTACATACCGCGGTTATATGCTTGATGTTTCGAGAAACTTTCATAAGAAAGGGACGATTTTTAAGTTGTTGGACATGATGGCAATGTATAAATTAAATAAGTTTCACTTCCACCTGACTGACGATGATGGCTGGAGAATTGAGATACCTGATATACCGGAATTAACACAGGTAAGTCTTACTTACCTGAAACTTGACTGAGGATGACGGGTGGAGAATTGAGATACCTGATATACCAGAATTAACACAAGTAAGTAACACTTACCTAAAACTTGGTGTAAGATGACGAATGGAGAAGTGAGACACCTGATATACCAGAATTAACACAGGTAAGTCGACCTTACCTGAAATTTGATGGACGATGACGGGTGGATAATTGAGATACCTGATATACCAGAAATAACATAGGTAAGTCGACTTTACCTGAAACTTGACTGATGATGACGGGTGGAGAATTGAGATATCTGATATACCAGAATGAACACAGGACAATGAGGTAAGTCTTACTTACCTGAAGCTTGACGGAAGATGACGGGTGGAGAATTGAGATACCTGATATACCAGAATTAACACAAGTAAGTAACACTTACCTAAAACTTGGTGTAAGATGACGAATGGAGAAGTGAGATACCTGATATACCAGAATTAACACAGGTAAGTCGACCTTACCTGAAATTTGATGGACGATGACGGGTGGATAATTGAGATACCTGATATACCAGAAATAACATAGGTAAGTCGACTTTACCTGAAACTTGACTGATGATGACGGGTGGAGAATGAGATATCTGATATACCAGAATGAACACAGGACAATGAGGTAAGTCGCACTTACCTGAAACCTGAAAAAAGATGACGAGTGGAGAATAGAGATACCTGATATACCAGAATTAACACAGGACAATGAGGTAAGTCTTACTTACCTTAAGCTTGACGGAAGATGACGGGTGGAGAATAGAGATACCTGATATACCAGAATTAACACAGGACAATGAGGTAAGTCTTACTTACCTGAAGCTTGACGGAAGATGACGGATGGATAATTGAGATACCTGATATAACACAGGTAAATCGACTTTACTTGAAACTTGACGGACGATGACGTGTGGAGAGTAGAGATACCTGATGATATACCGGAATTAACACAGGTAAGTCAAACTTACCTGAAACTTAACGGAAGATGACGGGTGGAGAATTGAGATACCTGATGTAGTAAATGATGTAGTAAACACTAAAACTAACTCAACGTTAATCGCGCATAGTATCGAACATAGACTACTAATATTGGAACAGGTATCGCAGTAAAAGAACGATCTGGGTAGATAGAAAGCAAAAAGAAAAACAAGAATACAAACTGTACACAGACGTGCAACAAAAGTAAAGAACGAAAGCTCGGAAAACACACAATTCCCACAAAAAACAGGAATTTAACCAGGTTTATTTACTTACTGATACATTTTAAGGAAATGTTTATTTTCAAATTTTGGCCCATCAAACTATACATTTTAGGTGATTTAATATTATTTATTCGACTGTTTTTTTCAATATTAATATATAAGGATAAAAACACAAATTTATTCAACAAGTTTTTAAAATTTCATTTGATTTTGATCAATAATTCATGAGTAATTGAAACCAATTTAACAGTACCTCCAATATGTTAAAGTGAAATCTATTAACTCGTCAATATCTCGTATGCCCCCAGCGCGCATCTGTTACAGTCCTGATTCTCTTGTGCATGAAGTTCATCAGAGCATTTATTCTTCTCATCGGGATATTATCCTACTCTTCCAACAAGGCAGCCCTTAATTGGTCGAGAGTAGCGGGGGCATTTCGACGCCCCTTTACTCTCCTGTCCATTTCCTCTCACAGATGTTCGATTGGGGACAATCTGGACTGTGCGGAGGCCAATCGAGTGGGTTAATGTTATGATTGGCGAGAAAATCGTGACAAACTCTGGCTACATGGGTCCGGGCGTTATCCTGCTGGAAAATTAGGTGATGTTTTTGCACAAATGGAGCTGCAACCGGCCGCAGGATTTCATGCCTATATCTTACGCCTGTTAAATTACCGGCTATCACAATCAACGGCGACCTTATCCCTCCCCAGACCATAAGCGAACCACCTCCAAACCTATCCCCCTCAAGAACGCAAGCGTCGGCGAAGCGTTTCCCACGACGTCGGTATACACGACGTCAACGTCCGGACGAAAAAGAGTGAATCGCGACGCATCTGTGAACAAGACCCGTCTCCATTGCCTCATTGGAAATTGTCTGGGACCATGTGCCGCCAACCAAGCCGTACGACGTGCATAGGTGAGAGGACAACCAATGTAAGGTCGACGAGCTCGCACACCAAATTCGCGCAATCTGTTTCTCACAGTTTTTGGGTGAATGTGGCGATTATGATTGCCTACCGTAGTTAAAGCGGTTTCAGTGGCAGTAACGTGGCCATTACGCAGGTGGGAAAGACGAATCGCCATGTCTTGACGTAGCGTCGTCACGCAAGGACGTCACCGTCGTGGACGGTCGGCAACCCTTCCAGTATATCTCAGACGACGGATAAGACACACTATGGTGGAAACATTCACACCAACCTGCAAAGCAACTTGTTGTTGCCTTTGACCTTGCATTAGCAATGCAGTAGCCTGACCCCTCTGAACTTCCATCAGCCTTGGCATGACTACAAGAGATTCAAATTAACTTTAAATAGTGGAAAGCGATGTGTATACCTCAAGAGTATAAAGTGATATGACACGATGTGTTGACGAACTTATCATTATTCTGCACGTGTTATTTGCTTTTTAACACTTTCTCTATGTCACATGATACCTTGATACCTATCACGGTTGAGTAGCTTTAGACACCGATTTTAGTGCACACTGACCAAGCCACTCGTCTGCCCAGTTTTCGTAATTTTACGCTACGCAGTTAAAAAATAGGAGCATATTATGTTTCCTTGTGTTTCTTTTTCCCTTCAGTATATTTTAGCAAAGATTATCATTGTTCTTCTTTTCCCAAAATATACTTACCTATTATTACGTGATGATTTCCGTATTGGCCTAGTTATTAGTCCTCGGGCAGCTGTATTGGCCTAGTTATTAGTCCTCGGGCAGCTGTATTGGCCTAGTTATTAGTCCTCGGGCAGCTGTATTGGCCTTCACGTAATGATATATTTATTAATTAACCATACAATTTTATCTTATAATGGGTATTTATAAAATTGATATATTTATTAAAGTAATATGAAACGAGTTTTTGGTGAAATAAACATCTTCAAAAATATTCTTGATATGTTTACATTCCCTTAAAACTAAACCATTCGTGCATGTTTGAGGACGAAAATCGCGATCATCTGTGATTAAGAACAGAAAATCATTCCATCTCGTACGTGTTTTTTCAAGACAATGGCGGCTAATTAACTTTCGGATGCACCGTTCCGATGATTGCCGATCATGAAATTTCATCACCAACGTAAACAACGATGGATGCTGAGGTGAGCACATGTATCATTCTGGTTTTGAAAGAAGTTATATTTCTTGCATTTCTTGCCTTGCAAAGAAATTCTTTCATGTATGTTTTACCTTAAAGATTTTTAATCGTGTATTGAATGGTAAATAATGGAATGTAAATTGAAACGAAAATGATGTTACATGTCAAGAAGAATCTTGGCCACATCAGAGTTCGTTTCCAGACGAAGAGCGGTCTTTATTTCCATCCAACGATCATATTCATCTCCAATATATAATTTGTTTTTGCTTAACTTAGCATTCGCTGCTTTTTTGTTTCTTTTTCTGGCAGAATCGCTTAATTTACGCTTCGTACCTGGCTTCAATGTCTTTGCCTCCGACATTTTCTTCATCAACACAATAACGGAGCACGTGCACAATCTCTACCGAATGAGTTCAAATCTGAGGTCAATAGCATATGATTTGCATTATTGTCCGGGTAGCAAGAATTATCGAAGACAAAATAAAATGACGTTTTCTCCTGAATTATACATCGTAGCTCTCAAAATGAGAATGGTTTACGTTCTTTATATATTTAATCTTTAAATATATCAGAAATTTTTAGAAAACTGAAAATAATGATTTTGGCATATCATATTACTTTAATTAACCATAAATTTTATCTTGTAATGGGTATTATAAAATCATAAACTCGGCCGAGTTTATGATTTTATATTGTAAAGACAGTTTAGGTTGTATTGACAACAATAATATAGAGTAAATTAATAATTGATCATATATGGTAGTTCGCTTTCCAACTACCTCTGCAATCAGTACATATCACAACTTATGTTGTGAATTCGCACCCTGCTCAAGCGAGGTATACTCGATACAAAATTATACGATAAACTTTGTCCGTGACTTGCGACAGGCCGGTGGTTTTCTCTGGGTCCTCCGGTTTCCCCCAACAATAAAACTGACAGCCATGATTTAACTGAAATATTGTTGAAAGTGGCGTTAAACACCAAAGATCAAACCAAGTCAACCTGTATTATATATGTCTGATTTGTGCCTGGATCAGATTATTTTGATACGTTTATCATTGTTAATTTGTAGCTTGGATCTAACAGATGTCATGATGAATCAGAAACAGTATGCCTGATGCCATCTTTAGGGTCCGGACCCTTTAAGAACCAACTAGGGTCAGGATTTTATACAATAAAAGACTATAAGGAGATTCTGCAGCATGCCACTCGGCTCCATATTCAAGTCGTACCGGAAATAGATATGCCGAGTCACATGCGTGCAGCGATGAAGTCCGTTCTACTTAGACAGCAGCGTTTTGGTGATCAGATAGACCCTTATAAAATGACAGATAAAAAGGATGGTAACAATTATCGTAATGGGCAGGGTTTTAATGACGACTCGGTCAACCCATGTCGTGAAGGCTTATATACATTCCTTAACAAAATACTGGAGACTTTAATGGAGGTTCATAAAGACATACAGCCTTTGACCTTATATCACTTTGGAGGGGATGAAGTTCCTGAACGGGCCCTTGATGATATGCAATGTGACTTTGATAAGACTGAAATTAAGCAACACTTTATAAAGCGTGTTGTTAGTAATACGAAATATAACACACTTTCATATGGTGCCTGGGAGGATGGAATTTTACAAGAACATACATATCCATATCCATTAAAGAATTTAACAGAGGGGAAAAGGTAACGCAATGTAAATAGAGACTTATAACATACATGTATGTTGAACGACCACTTAAACTTAAGATATGTTGAACGACCACTTTAACTTAAGATATGTTGAACGACCACTTTAACTTAAGATATGTTGAACGACCACTTTAACTTAAGATATGTTGAACGACCACTTTAACTTAAGATATGTTGAACGACCCTTTAACTTAAGATATGTTGAACAACCACTTTAACTTAAGATATGTTGAACGACCACTTTAACTTAAGATATGTTGAACAACCACTTTAACTTAAGATATGTTGAACGACCACTTTAACTTAAGATATGTTGAACGACACTTTAACTTAAGATATGTTGAACGACCACTTTAACTTAAGATATGTTGAACGATCACTTTAACTTAAGATATGTTGAACGACCACTTTAACTTAAGATATGTTGAACGACCACTTTAACGTAAGATATGTTGAACGACCCCTTTAACTTAAGATATGTTGAACGACCACTTTAACTTAAGATATGTTGAACGACCCCTTTAACTTAAGATATGTTGAACGACCACTTTAACTTAAGATATGTTGAAGGACCACTTTAACTTTTAGGCACGTTTATATTTGTTCAACATTACATTCCATTGTAAGTGGTTTGTACACGTTACCCGTTTGTTTTATAGACAAGTATGTTTTATTTCTAATGATCTTGTACGTAGATGTCTAAGTTAATATAATATAAAATTTGTTCACGCCACGACATAGCTGAAATACTGCTAATGTTGGTGCTAGGCACTAATCAATCAATCAATCAATCAATCAATCAAGCAAGCAACCTTGTAAGCAACCATAGCTCTTTATTGTAAGATTAATTCATTGGTAATTTTGAACACATTACTGTAGAAAAGGGTAAGTCAAATGATTTATAATGTTTGATTAAATAACTGGTTTGTTTATATTGCAGGGATCTGTATGCCTTTGTATGGACAGAAAAGAGCAAAGCTCTCTTCAGAGTAGCGAACGCAGGATATAAAGTAAGTATACTGTTATATATTTTGTTGTTGTTGAATACCTATTTTCGTGGTTTTCCTTGGTATCATCAAGCCACGAAATTTAATTGCGCAAAACATTTAAAAAAAGTGTTATTCTTCAACTGACAGTGTTTTTGCTTTCATTTTTATTTGTCAGTCCAATTGCTTCCGGTTTATGTAAAAACCGTCTCAATGGTATAATGGTTAGAGTGCTCTCCACTGTATATCGGGTGTTCGATTCAGTGTCGGTTCAAACCACAGACTCTAAAATTGGTATATGTTGCACGAAGTATAAAGGATTAGGAACAAATAATGGTTGCACGGAGTAGGGATAATGTGGAATTAAGGAGTAAGAGCAAACATGACTGGTTGGCTGGGAATCAGGATAATAAGTGCGAGTGGAGTGACCTGTTTACCCATGGACTGTTGTTTCAATGAACCAGCACTATTAAAATCAAACTCAGTGTGTTGGTCTAGTACAATGCCGAACTCATCATCTCATTGAAAAGTAACTAGTTCTCACTATGAGATACAATGTAGCTGAAATATTGCTGAATTGGTGTAAACAACCATCGCTCAATCACTCCATTATGGGTATTATGAAGGTAATTTTTTGTAATATAATTTTTTTAACAACTAACTCGATACTATATTAAGTTTGTCAGTGACTAGCGATAGGTTGGTGGTTTTCTTCGGTTTCCTCCACCAATAAAACTGACGCCACAATATAACTGAAATATTGTTGTCTAAGCCAAACCAAGGTCTATTTTTTTGAATGACCAATGTTTTTAACTACTAAATAATTGATTTCAGGTAGTTAATTGTCGTGGTGCCTCCTTATACTTTGACTATCCATATGAACCAGACCCAGACGAACGAGGTTTCTACTGGATCACACGATTCATTGATACTAGGATGGTATTTCAGTTCAATCCACTAAGTGGCAAGGAAGGCTATGGGCCACTAGAAAAACCAGAAAATATTGTTGGTAAGGACCATCTTCTCGATCGGCTCACTTTTGGTTTTTTTTTTAGATTATTTTCACTTGTAGTTGGTTTCAGAAACTGCGCTTTGGTCTGAAAACATAATTACAGATTCTGATTACCCATTTGGTACCTTCAAACACTTCATACTTTAATAGCACAAAGAAATGTTTTGAGACTAAGGCCAAAAAAAATATGTGTGTTTCCGATTGCATGGACTTCAAAATTAGGGTCGAAAGGTCGGGATATATATATATTTATTTATTTTTTTTAAACCTACAAGTATGCTTCTTCCTCTAAAATCACACAAATTTGTTTCTTTCTTTCTTACTACAGCTTATTAATTATTTGACATGCATGAATCATTAATACTGGTTCCAAACATCGATCATATTTTGAATGTACAAAGAAATGAAGAAAATTTAAACAGGAAACCGCGTCTATTGTTGAAGTCGGAAACAAACACGGAAACGGAGACGAATTTCCGGATTTTCCCTATCTATTATTATTATTTATTTTTTTTTTTGTATAAAAAATGTTAGGATCGGCGGTTAAATTTTAGTGTCGGTCGGTCGATCGGAAAAACACATATTTTTGTCTTGGCCTAAAATGCAGTTTCTCAAACCAAATTGCGGACTGTTAATTGTATATGATATATCACATTTATTTTCTTCTTAAGCTCATTTCAAGTTCTAAAACATGAACCGAACTCATGTTTAATAACCGCAAATTAAAAACAACACTAAACCACAACAAATGTGTTTATAACCAGATTAATGTTTGGGGGTAGAAAACAGGCTTCACGTGTACTTGATTGATTGATGGATTGGTGTTTAACATTAACTTTAGGAATATTTCAGCTCTATCGTGGTGTTCATGTGTACTTGGTATTATATGAAAAGTACACTGTGTTTTTATATGAAAGTTTATGTGATAAGAAAGTTTATATCATTATTGACCATTATAGTGTCTTAGCGATAAGTAATAACAACTGTGACGATCCTAAATAAATGCAGAGAAAACCGAAATGGCAATTAAAAATTGACAATCCAGATACACTGCCAACATTGGGTACACATGACACAAAGTGAATACAAAGCAAAAACAAAAACACAATTATGTTCAACAATTCCACCATTATCAACAAAGCGATCACCTACATGTCACATCAAATCATTGAAAACTGACAAAAACCGCAAACCACATCGGTGGTGTAATGCCTAGGGTGCTCGCCTCAAGTGTAATAGATCGTGGGTTCAAGTCCCGGTCGGTCAAACCAAAGACCATCGAATTGGTATTTGTTACTTCTCCGATAAGCACGCAGCATTAAGAAGCAAAGGGCAAAGACTGGTTGGCTCAGAATCAGAATAATGTGTCCGAGTGGCGACACATGTCTACCCTCAGACTGTTGTTTCAGTGAGCTAGCACTATAATTCAACTCGGCATGTATGTCTAGTACAAAGCGGACCTCATCATCATCTCTTTGAAAATTAACCTGTTCTCGCCATGATATAGCTGAAAAGTTGCTGAATTGGCGTAAAACAACAATCACTCGCTCATTCACTCAAAAACCGCATGATGTGGCAGAAATCCAGGCACCATCTTCTTTTTATTTTGCTATTCATTACATAGGTATGCAAGCCCAATTATGGTCAGAATTGATCAGAAATACCGAACAACTTGATTATATGACATTCCCCAGACTTCAGGCTTTAGCGGAAAGGGCGTGGCATCGTGCATTATGGGAGAAAACTGGAAATGAATTAGACATGAAAAAAGATTGGATAGATTTTGTAAATACCCTTGGTTACAGGGAATTCCCCAGAATGGAGAAATTAGGAGTACGATATCGCCTACCACCACCAGGTGCAATGTAAGATATTTTAAACTTTAATTGTTTACAAGAACAAGAACAAATAAATGATACCAATTTGAAAAACGTGACCGTCATGGTCGTGATCGTATGGTAGTTGGATTTACAACTACATATGGTATCAGTTCCTGTCACCACTAAACATTGTGAGTGTGAATTCCGCTCATGGCAAGATGCATTCGATACAACATTATGGGACAAAATTTGTCAGTGACTTGCAGCAGGTCTGTGGTTTTCGCAGGATACTGCGGTTTCCTCCACCAATAAAATTGACCACCATGTTATTGCTAAAATAGTGTTGAAAGTTGGGATTAAGCATCATAACCCAACCTAAATAGAAATGGTCCACAAATCACTACATAGACTTTTAAAGATTGGGTAACACGAACCCCACTACAAATCTGGCGGTAAACTCAGGTGATCTGGACAGGGAAGCAGTTTCTGTTCTGCTAATGGTACCCAGTGTGTTAAATGACGAGAAGAATATCTGATATGAACAACGTGTTGGATACTAGCTAGTATGCATAAAAAATAAGTAAGTAAATAACATAAATAAAATAAAACATAAACAACCTACAACAATTGGGAGTTAAGACGAACGGAACATCGTTCGCACGTACACATGTACTATAGTAGCTGTTGGCATCATGCCATATATCACACGTGGACATATATGTTTAATTATAAATACCCAAATTATCTCGACGACTTAAGTTGTTGTAGAGTTCATCTTCACTAGCAAGGTTGTGCACATGGATTTAATTTGAATTACGAAGAAGTTATCATTGATCTAATAGACAATATGCATTTTATTAAATTGAGGACATCTTACTAACAACAGGTAATATCTATGTAATTCGTTATCTGCTGATATTTTTTCCGTCATTAAGTGGAGTGAGTGAGTGATTGTTGTTTAAGACCAATTCAGCAATTTTTCAGCTATATTATGGCGAGAACCACTTAATTTTCAATGAGATGATGATGGGGTCCACTTTGTTCTAGACCAACATGCTGAGTTGGATTTTTATAGTGCTAGCTCACTGAAACAACAGTCCACAGATAGACATGTCGCCCCATTTGGACACATTATTCTGATTCCGAGCCAACAAGTCTTTACTCTTTCTCCTTAATGCTGCCTGCTTAGCGGAGAAGCAACAAATACCAATTTTATAATCTTTGGTTTGACCCGACGGGGTTCGAACCCATTAAGTAGATATTATGTACATTGTATATGTACAATGTAATTAAAAAATATATTCACATTGTCTGTTTTATCTAGTATAAAGGAAGGTAAACTCCTTGTCAAGACAATATTTCCTGGACTAGAAGTAGAATACAGCCCTGATGTTATTGGTAAGGCCAGAGAGTGGTCAATAGTAAAAGGAGGGGAGGTAATCACAGAAAGTATCGTCCTGCGTACCAGGTAAGATATTGGTTGTTAAAAAGGAGTATTTCATGAAAAATTATGTTGAAATCTCCTACTCTCAGGAAACTCATAAGATTGAAATCGTGCACAGAATTTTAAGACAGTAATAATGTCGCCATTGTATTGCTATGTACTGAGAATGGAGAAAGATTTTGAAATATTAAGGTGGTGTTCACACCTTCAAATGTTGAAAGTTAAGTTTTAAATTTTACACATGCACCTGCTTCAAACACAAGTTTGACAGTCAAAAAATCTATCAAACTCCTAACAATATTTAAAAGACCAATCAACAGTGTTTGACGAATTGCTTAGACATCAAATTCGTGTTAGAAACAGTTGCTCAGGAAATGTTTGAAAGGAGAATTTGCTTGTGTAAATGTACTTTCAAGAAAACTTAATTTCAAACGTTCTAATCCCTACATTTAAAAGATAATTATTGTGATACAATTTTGTTCTGATTTTGCGTTAATTAAAGCAAATAAAATATTTTATGTCTAAATATCATTGATGCAGGTCTCCTCCTGGAATAGTAAACTCTGTACGATACAGCCGAGAAGTCAAGCTTCAGCATTAGAACGGTAAGTATCCTTATATCAACATCTGATATATGAGGATTACCTTGATAGAAGGTTGATGCTAACAAAGAAGCTACAGAACGAAGGGTTGCTCTTAGTTAAGTTGAAGTCGTCAATTCAAAAGTTTTAAGGTCGCCACCATCACTGGGTTAATCCTTACGAAACATTTGTGTCACAAATGACCACCGATATATTCCACTTGTCGTAAAAACACTTTCCTGTCCATTCCTCATTCATGTCTTATCACCGGGTTCGTAACTATAGTAACATGACCGGTAACACTAGTGGAGCAGGACCTGCTGACCCTTCAGAAGCACCCGAGTTCACCCATGGTTTTAGTGGGGTCAGTGTTACTCGATCTTTAGTTTTATATGTATGTTTTGCAGATCGTTGTTTGTCCTTTTTCTTTTGGTTATTGTGTTGTCTGTCCTTCTTTGATTTACATATTCTGATTGCCACTTTGGTATCTTCAGAATCTTCTTACAGAGTAGATAAACAGCGTCTTTCTTAATACCTGATTTCGCTACCCATGTTTGTATTGTCTGGTGTCTTGTTCTTACCTGTATTTTATTTAGGTTGTTCTGTATAGAGGTTTCTTCCTCCCAAAACTTTAAATTAATTGGCTTTCAAATATTTTAGTTTTAAGAGTATCTGATGAAGGTTATACCAGATACATGTTGTGTGCTCTTCATTCTATATCTATGTTTTACTAGTTTTAAGAGTATCTGATGAAGGTTATACCAGATACATGTTGTGTGCTCTTCATTCTATATCTATGTTTTACTAATTTTAAGAGTATCTGATGAAGGTTATACCAGATACATGTTGTGTGCTCTTCATTCTATATCTATGTTTTACTAGTTTTAAGATGAAGGTGAAGGTTATACCAGATACATGTTATGTACTCTTCATTCTATATCTATGTTTTACTAGTTTTAAGAGTATCTGATGAAGGTTATACCAGATACATGTTGTGTGCTCTTCATTCAATATCTATGTTTTTATTAGTTTTGTACTGATGTTGATTGTGTAAATGTCATTTGTTTCACCTGTAGCAACCATTAATCTATTACATATACATTTGAATTGACAACCATATACTAGTATTCACTCTGATTTGATTATATTTTGCTGTATCTTAATACACGGAATTGGAAATTCATGTCCAATTAACTCATTGGCTTTGATGACGGTGTATGCTTCACCAGGGGATGCAAGATCTGAAAGTAAAGATGCTACACGTCCGTTGACTGTTAACGATGTAAAGAATTAATGTACATTAGGGTTTGTAAACAGGAAAATATCTACCAAAGCTCTTGTAATTAAAATTGTCTGACAATTTGTAAATGATTTACAAACTATTAGGATAGCAATAAAAACGTACCATAGATGTTTAAGTCAGTGTCCACGTCAAGGTTTTGGAATAACCTTCATCAGGTACGTTCATTTTGCAAAGGCTGGAAAGCCAAATCATTTTAGGGGTACCATACACTACAGGGAGATAACTCTTTAAAATCAGTTGAACGTTTTGATTATATGATATTTGTATGCATATTTCAAGCGTCTTGGTGATCAAAACCACAGAGAGAAAAGCTGCTATGTGGCTAGTGAATTTATAGCTCTGAGTCTGTTGGTTGGAATTTGATAAAAGTTTGACAGTTATTACAGTGGATATATTCAAACACACTGCCAAAAAAATAAGAAAATTAAACGAGCAGATCAAATTTTACCTTAAATGTATGGTACCACCTTAAAGGTCAAATTAAGTAAATGATCAGTTTGTAGTAAGAAAGGATATGGATGTAAATGAACACTGGAGACAATCCAGCATTACACTTTGACACAAATTAATGTAAACAAGGGCAACGCAAAGCGTGGCGTATCCCCTCGCCTAAACATTTGACCCGGTGACCTTGACCTTTGATCTATTACATTGAAAATCAATAGGGTTCCTGATTCTCTTACGGACTAAGTATGTACCAAGTTTGGTCAAAATCCGTTGAAGGATGTTGATTATAGAGTGTTCACAAGGATGTTACGGAAGGACGGACGGTAGCGTTACTGTATCCCATCTCAACTTCGTTGGCGAGGGGATAATAAAGAGTACTGTACCTAGATACAAATTAAAGTAAAGGAACAACACTTTTATCGCTGTTAATATTATACATTTCATAGTCACAGAAGGGTCTTCAATATTGAATTTCGATCCTTTTCATCAGTTCCTAGATAATGTAATTATTAATAAAACTAAGGTTCTCCTCCCTCAGACATAGGTGACCTAAGGCTCTCCTCCCTCAGACATAGGTAAACTAATGTTCTCCTCCCTCAGACATAGGTGACCTAAGGTTCTCCTCCCTCAGACATAGGTAAACTAAGGTTCTCCTCCCTCAGACATAGGTAAACTAAGGTTCTCCTCCCTCAGACATAGGTAAACTAAGGTTCTCCTCCCTCAGACATAGGTAAACTAAGGTTCTCCTCCCTCAGACATAGGTGAACTAAGGTTCTCCTCCCTCAGACATAGGTGAACTAAGGTTCTCCTCCCTCAGACATAGGTAAACTAAGGTTCTCCTCC
>MJUT01017222.1:122742-142808 GCA_002080005.1 Gigantidas platifrons | reverse complement strand
TCAGACATAGGTAAACTAAGGTTCTCCTCCCTCAGACATAGGTAAACTAAGGTTCTCCTCCCTCAGACATAGGTAAACTAAGGTTCTCCTCCCTCAGACATAGGTGAACCTTGGCTGATTTTGGCTATCCTGTTTAGGCCTTTTGGTTTTATTGCTCCCAAAACTTTAAGTTATTATGCTTTCCAATCTTTCGCTTTTAAGCGTACCTGATGAAGGTTATTCCAGAAAGGTGTGGATGCTAAACATGATATCTACGTTTTTATTCCGATAATGTAAAAATATTGTTTTCTTCCACAGATAATATTGACATGTTGGTTCACAACGACTTTCTGATTGACCATGTGTTTTTTGTTTTTTTGTTTTTGTTTTTGTTTTTGTTTTTTTGTTTTTTTTGTAATTTGTTTATTTTTGAAAAAGGAAAAAACATGTAACTTATACATTTAATGATCAATTATATATTGTTTATATATTGTTTTGATACTCATCACTCATATATACTAATTGCATTTTCATTGATAAATACATCTCTATTTTAACCATGCACATTGGTTAATGTTACTTCAAGAGGCTGCCATTTCATGTTGAAACAGTCACCAACTACAGAGAGTGATAAGGAACGAGCAGAGTACTTTCTGCTTGACCATGTGTTACTTGTGGGGATAATGGTATTGCCAATACAACTAACGAGATGTATTTCGAAGTGGATTCTGAAATGATATGTGTAATAGAATTCCAACAAAACGTGATCTCACTGATCACATATCTTGATCTTATAATATACTGTGAAAGTACTTATATTCGTGGATGCCAATTTTTGTGGTTTTAGTAAACTTCCTGGGATCGTGGGTTCTTTATATTCGTGGTTTCATAATTGGCACGAAATAATAATATGGAAATTTTATATTTTGTTGGACATTATATTTCATGGTTTCAATGAAATACGAAATCCACGAAAATTGGCACTCCACGAATAATACTTTCACCGTAATACAATGTGCCATGTTTAATTGTCTTTCATTAAAAGTATATTGTCTACGATTTTGGTGAAAAAATTTAACTGTCCATAAATGATTTGTTTAAGCTATTATTAAAAAGTTATGCTGCAAAAGATACGATTGGTGTTCTTTTTATTGACAAAAAAGACCCAAAACTATCGTTATCGGGATTATTGTCCAGGGTGACAAAATTTCAACGTGAAAGTAACAGCGCCGCCTATAAAAAACGGAGGTTGAGAACTCTCGGGGTTTTAGCTTTGATGTAAGGAAGAAAATACTGTTAAGATTCAAACACTTCATGATTGTCACGCTCGTTTAATGTTGTTTGAATCTTAACGTTTCGTTGCGTATTCGCTAATAATTCGGTGTTTAATCTTCTTTTTATGAAGGTCAGTACGAAAACGACAATGATTTTGGGTATGAAAAAATACGATGTTCGTAGACAATATACCTTTAAAATAAATGTATATATTCTACTCTTTATGCAAGAAAAATGTGAGATTGCAATAATGTAACATTGTTCTGTTTTTATATAATTGTGCCATTTATAAATGGTGCTACGATGTTTTGCATAATGATATTGCTTTTTATCCTGCGTTTGTTCTATTTGAGCAATCGGGGCCCGGGGGGGGGGGGTGCTCAATGAGTCAGGTCGTTGGATCTAGCAATTCATACAAGCCTATCACCTATACGGCGTGGGTTCGTGCACGACTTTGTAAATTACAAAAAGGGTGCACTCGACTCGCAGACGCAAATGATAAAGTTTACCAGTTGCTTGCCCATGGTCGGTGGTTCTCTCCGGGAGTTCCGGCTTCCTCCACCACTAAAACTGGTCGCAATGATATAGCTGAAACCAAAACCAAAAACCAAAAATCAAAATCAAATCAAATCATTTGAGCAATCAAATTGCATTGAATGGTATATTTTTGTTATATACTATCACTGACGGAAATAAACGCTAAAGAATACCGAAGGGACAATCAAAAATGGACAATACAGAGAAACTGGCAACATATGGTACACATAATGTTGTATCGAATACATCTCGCCATGGACGGGGTTCGAACTCACAACTTTAGTGGTGATAGGCACTGATTACATATGACCACGACGACTCCACAAATAATTCGTCAACGTCTATAATTCCTGTATTGTTTAAATGGATTGAATATCATAAATCTAACCAACTGGTCAAGCACGATAAGAATATGAGAAACATTGATTAACCTTAACATTGTAAGTCAAGTTGAAGCAGGATATAAACCAGGTGAAAGGGTTAGGGTTATAGTGTTTATGGCTAGGGTATACCTGCCAAGTGTTAAGTTTATTGAAGTATCAAGTCAGGAATGTGAGTGCTCATGTATCTGTGTGTTAGCCATATCCATGTTGACTCTTTTCTACTATTTTTATTATTATTGGAAATATTCCGACGTTGTTATATTTTTTTATATTTCATTCCATTAATTATAACATACAACATGACATGTTATGAATATTTTTAAATAAAAATATTATAATTCAAAACAGTGTTTTTTTTTCTATTTGGGAAGTCCTATTATATTCAGGCTATCAAAAAGAAGATTTGAAGATACTAAAGGGGTAATCAGAATCTGTATAGAAGAAGGACAGACAACACAAATTACAAAAAAATAGTACAATAGGACAAACAACGATCTACAAAACATACACATAAAATTAAAGATTGAGTAACACGAACTTCACTAAAACCGGGGGGAGGAGCACAGGTGCTCCGGAAGAGTAAACAGTTCCTGCTCCACCAGTGGCACCCGTCATGTTAATCTAGATACAAACCCGGTGATAAGTCATGAATGAGGAAAGGACCGGGAAGTGTTTACGACAAGTGGAACATATCCGTGGTTATTTGTGACACAGATATTACATAGCGGTCAACCAAGTCATGGTGACGACCGTAAAATTATCGAAGTGATGACTTCAACTTTACCAAGACATGTGCACTTGTATTGAGACAAAAAGATCCATGACTTCTCTCACAAACTGTGCACTTTATTTGAGACAGATTGTTACAAAATAGATCAGAAATTGAGATAAATTTCTGAATAAATGATTCATACTGACATGTTACACTAGAGGTTCAGTGGGCTGAGCCTGTGTCACTCACCTTTTATTCTGCTGTGAGGAAATTTTATACAGAACATTCCATGGGTGCTTCCTACTCGGTTTCAGAGGAGAAGATGTTTAAGTAATCGATCAATCAGCAACGAGAATTACCTTTGGTAGCCATGTTTGTTAACAGATCGGGACGAAATGGACAATCTTTGTAGAGGACCTTCCATAGATACATCCTACCAAGTTTTGGTTCTTTTGCCAAAGTGGGGCAGAGAAGATTTCTTAAAAATCAACCAATCAGAAACAAGAATTGACGGTGGTGGCCATGTTTGTTAATGGATTGGGATGAAATGCACAATCATGATAGAGGACCTTCTATAGATGTTTCCTATCAAGTGTTGGTTAATTTGACCAAGTGGTTTCAGAGGAGAAGATTTTTATAAAACAACAAATCAGAAACAAGAATTGAGGCGGCCATGTTTGTAAACGGATCGAGAAGAAATGAGCAGTCTTATAGAGGGCATTCCAAAAATGTTTCCTACAAAGTTTCAGATCATTTGGATAAGTGATTTCAGAGGAGAAAATTCAAATGTGAAAAGTTTACAGACGACGGGGCGACGAACTCCAAGTGATGGCAAAAACTCACTTTGACTTTGACAAGGTGAGCTAAAAAAAAAATAAATAAATAAAGCTTTGTCTCACATAAAACACTACAATTTTACAAAAATATGAATGAAATTACAAAATTATGAAAATTACCCCAAAAAATTACAAAAATATGAATGAAATTACAAAATTATGAAAATTACCAAAATAATTACAACAATATGAATGGAATAATATCGTTTATACAATACACATTTAATACTCAAATATAAACAGTTTGATAGTAGTATGACATTTTGATTGAAATAAAACAGCACTAATATGCCATGCTAATAAATAAGCATGAAACATGCAGCATAGTCACCTCTTAAAACAACTATTCATGTATAAGAATTATCTCCCTTCCTCAGCTGTTCGGTACATCCGGTGCACTTGCAATCTCAGATGTCGCAGTCAAATCATAAGTTAACTACAAAATGATATATGCTGGATTCATTATTATTTGTGGTTTGCCGAAATTAATGGATTTCGATTTCGTCTATGGTATCAACCCACGATATTAACAATTCAACTGATATATGCCCTTGTAATATTGGCACTGAATATTCCCGATTCAGGAGTGACATCATGTAATGTAATTGATCAATCAATGATTAACATTTATGATATGAAAAAAAAATATTATAAGGTGGAGCCAAGCAAAATCCTCGGGATTTTACATAGACACCCAAGTATATTAATTTATTTGGTATCTTCCAACGGAAGTTAAATATTGTAAATAAAATCACCTCTTGTCCTTGTAGACACTATATCAGATATCTAGTTTGATCTTCATCAATTTGTATTAGACAGGTTTATTTTTATTTAAAAAGATATATTTAAATATTCCATTGACATCGAGGTAAAATCCACAGGATTCCTGTTGTGCTCACTCCAATCAATTACTAAATGTCCAAGTGTTCGGATAAGAGAATAGCATAGTATTCACAAATTTACATATCCACAAAAATACAATTTTTCCTCAAAACCACGCAAATCGGTATCCACAAATTCAATTGGTAGTATACGTAGTAACAATGCTGAGTTGATAAAATTTATAATAATTTTTGCATATTACGGGAAAGAGCATCGTCGCTGTTGCTGAATATACTTGATTCTGTGAGTGTTCTCTTTACATTTGAATTTTTACTCACAATACTCGGAAATGACAGATGATTCTCAGAAATACATTTTCTGATATTTTGAGGTTTTTCTTCTACTACTCTTTTTCTTGGAGATCGACTGTGGTTAATAAATGCATCATCGTCATCTGATTCTGTTGCGTCTATATCTAATACAGATGGGGTATTCTCCCCTGATCGAACTAAACAATTAGGTGTGTCGCGTAGATCCGGAAGTGATACAGAATTCCGTCTCGCTTTTCTTCTTGGTAATGTAGATTCACTTTTCTGATTTTGTTTTTTATCAGTCTTTTCTGATATGGACGGCAAGATTAATTCAGGAGAAAACATATCGGCACATTTTTTACTTCGTCCTAATCTCGCTGACGTCAACGATATTACATGATCCGAGTCGTCAACCGGGGAAGATGTATCCAACTTCAAAGCTATGTTTGAATAGCTTCCACGTTTGACATGAATATTCCTCTCGGTGCGCGGTGAATACATTGTAGGCGCCAGTGCTTGATTTTCTGTTGGTTTAGAATTAGGCAACTTTGTTTCATAGTACTCTATAAGTTTGATTAATTTCTTGTTTCCAATTTTGATTGATATGTGTAAAGGCTTTTGACCTGAAAAATATATAATATACATATATAATAAAACATTTGCGAAGAGGTTAGCGTCCGAGTGAGTGAGTGATGGTTGGTTAACAATATCATGGCGATGGCGTTGGCTCATCCCGATCAGACGAAATAAAGAAGATTTTGAAGATACCAAAGGTGTAATCAGAAGCCGTGAATCGAAAAAGGACAGAGAGCAATATGACCAAAAGAAACATTACAAAAGGATATACACACATCTGCAAAACATTACCCATAGATCTAAAGATCGAGTATTGCGAACCCTCATAGAAACCGGAAGGTGACGCAGTTCCTGCTTAACACCCGCCGTGTTAGTCGAGCTATATCATGGCGATGGCTTTGGTTCGGCAATCGCCAGTCAGGTGAAATTAAATACTGTAAAATCAGTATTTACTACTTCATAGCTAAACACGCAGCATATATTGGGGCAGTCGGTTTTATTGGTAGAGGTATCCGGTGTAAGTGTTCTGGCTACCTTATCACTGTCATATGTTATCACGTGATGTTGTATAGGCTATCCTATTGGTAGACGAAAGCTGAGAAAATCCTCGACCATCCGTAGCTCACTGACAATTTTATAACGTGATGTTGTATACGGTACCTAATTGGCAACGCATAATATAGATGACTGAGAAAATCCTGGACCTGCCGTAGGTCACTGTCCAACTTCATTACATAAGATGTTTTTTGAAAATCTTTCTATGGATCGGAATCCAACGTACAACTTTAAAGATGAGAGACATTGTTTACAAATATACAAATGCAGGCATTGAAAAGGGGGAATTGTTTGTGGCCTGATTTTTTTTATTTTTTATTTCCGAATCGATTACACAGACCTTAAAAAACTGACGTTATTATTTCTATCGGTGACGCCATTCATGTGTGTGTGACGCCACACTGGCCGACAATGGTCACAATCAGTCCATCCGTGGATACTGACAATAAAACTCGATAAGTTTTTTAAAAACTTGTTTTCGAATCCCTTTAATTATTTGTATTGTATCATATTACAATTTATGTCATTGTACTATATTTATTAATTAATAAAATATGTTTAAACTAAAACTCGATAATATCAAAGGTAAAAATGTCCAAATTACCGTACGATATATAATACCATAAACCAAACCAACCAAATTACCGGTAATATGTTTGTAGCACGCTTGCCGCTTCATAACATATATTGTATGTAAAAAATAAAAGGGAAACTTTACAGATCATAGAGAATTTATGATAAAACATTGTCCTTTTACTTATTTATTTTTTATTATGATGGTAGTAATAAAACATCAGAGATATAACAATTATATCAATAGTTCAGTGAGTACTAACTACATTAACATTATTAATATATACATGCAAGTAAAAACACATTTTCTTGAAGGGTCTATTCTACAATTAATACATCAGATTTATTGTAAATATTGTTGTAATTTCAACCTCGTCGGTGGTGTAACGGTTAGTGTGCTCGCCTCGAGTGATGTAGATCGTGGGTTCATCGGTGGTGTAACGGTTAGTGTGCTCGCCTCGAGTGATGTAAATCGTGGGTTCATCGGTGGTGTAACGGTTAGTGTGCTCGTCTCGAGTGATGTAGATCGTGGGTTCATCGGTGGTGTAACGGTTAGTGTGCTCGCCTCGAGTGATGTAGATCGTGGGTTCATCGGTGGTGTAACGTTTGGTGTGCTCGCCTAGAGTGATGTAGATCGTGGGTTCATCGGTGGTGTAACGGTTAGTGTTTGCTGACCTCGAGTGATGTAGATCGTGGGTTCATCGGTGGTGTAACGGTTGGTGTGCTCGCCTAGAGTGATGTAGATCGTGGGTTCATCGGTGGTGTAACGGTTGGTGTGCTCGCCTCGAGTGATGTAGATCGTGGGTTCATCGGTGGTGTAACGGTTGGTGTGCTCGCCTAGACTGATGTAGATCGTGGGTTCGAGCCCGGTTGGATCATACCAAAAACTATAACATTGTTAGTTGTTGCTTTCCCGCTAAATATCCAGCATTAAGGAAAAGGAGTAAAGACTGGTTGGCTCGATAATAAATCAGAATAATGTGTCCGAGTGGAGCAACATGTTTACCCGAGCATTGTTGTTTCCGTGAGCTAGTACTATAAAAATCCACCTCAGCGTGTTGGTCTAGAACAAAGCGCACCTGATCATCATCTCATTGATAATTAACTTGTCCTCACCATGTTTTGCTGAAGAATTGGTGAGTTGGCGTTAACCAACAATCACTCACTCACTGTTGTAATGTTCATTCTCCTCTACAATGTCATTTCCTATGGGTGTTTAACGATGCAACACTATTTTGAGTTATACCGAACAGTATTCAATATTATTAATTAACTCTATATTATTGTTGTCAATACAATCTAAACTGTCTTCACAATATGAAATCATAAACTCGGCCAATATCAAAACACTAAGCTAATATTGATATTGATATTGATATTGATATTGATATTGATATTGATATTGATATTGATATTGATATTGGCTTATAGTTTTTTTCTGATATTGGCTTATAGTTTTTTTCTGATATTGGCTTAGTTTTTTCTGATATTGGCTTATAGTTTTTTTAACAACAGATTTGTTCCACTTAACGTAAACACTTCCCGATCTTTTCCTCATACGACTTATGTAACTATATTAATACGACGGGTGCCACTAGTGGAACAGGAACTTCTTACTCTTCTGCAGCACCTGAGTTGACCCCCGGTTTTAGGTGGGATTCGTGTTACTCGATCTTTAGTTTTATATGTATGTTTTGTAGATAGTTGTTAGTCCTTTTGCCTTTTTTCTTTTGTCCATTGTGTTGTCTATTCTTCTTCGATGTACGGATTCTGATTACCTATTTTATTGACGCTTCTGACGTTTATACATTGCATAGAGTAACACGTTGGTAGTGTCAACAATGAAGCATGAACACTTTATGTGTTCCTCTGGTTTTAGTGGAGTTCGTGGTACACAATCTTTGGTTTTCTGTGTAATGCTATTTAGATCATTGTGTGTCGATTTGTCCTTTTTCCTTTGTCCATTGTACTGTCAGTCCTTCTTTGATTTACTGCTGTTGATTACCCCATTTGTATCCTCAAGCTTTTTGAACACCCTCCGTCGTCTGCTGAATTTGTGGTAGGAATCAAACACACGATTGGCCCTAAACACGGAACGTGCGTGACGTATTGTGGAAGCGACCAATAAAAACACAGCTATATTTCGGTATATACTAAATATATCTTAGTATTTATACATGTGAAAACCGCACCATTTACCTCCCCACAGTATCACCGCTGATGTGGTGAGTTCGAATCACGCTCAGGGCGAGGTATACAACATTATGTGATAAAGTTTGTCAGTGACTTGCGGCAGGTCCGTGGTTTCCTCCGGGTACTCTGGGCTCCTCCATCAATAAAACTACCCGCCACGATATCACTGAAATATAGTAGAAAGTGGCGTTAAACACGCTAAGTCTAAGCTATTGTCACATGTAGAGGTAAAGCTGTTATTTAGCAGGTAATGTGGAGGCGACTAATAAAAATCAGCTATATATCTCATACCATTCGCTAATGTCCAATGAAAAACATTGGCGGTATATACGAATTTTCTCATTTCTTACTCTTAGTCTTCATACTACAGCGGATCACCTAACTATATATCCCACCTTCCCGAAACAAATATGGTTCCCTAGTATTACAATCTTACCATTGCTGTTATAAATTTCGAGTAGTGGTGGTCCAGCAGGATGATCAAGAATTCTTTTAGCTATAATAAAATCTGCGTTTTTAACAGCATGTGTAAGAACGGAATTACCATCGAAATCGAACATTTCCAGTCTCGTTGTCGGGTCACTTATGATGTAATCTGCTATCGTCGTTCTTCGTGCGATGCAGGCGTGCATTACGGCCGTCCTACCTAATGAATCTTGTGTATTTAAATCTGCATTACGGTCCAACAACAAATCCATGATCGTCATCAAGTTAGTGTCGTTTATTTCGCTATAGCACAACTTCATTAATGGCGTCTGTAGGTCATGTGTCAAGTCTCGTATATTCACGTCGAAACGTGGGTTGCTGATCAGTGATTTTATTTTTTCAATGTCCCTCTTTTTGATCAATGTCCGTAGACTCTTTAGGAATTTTTCATTTTCCGATTCACCCATGCTTCCAATCACCTGCAAATTAAAAAAATAGCTCTTTACATCATATATATATAATAAGATTTGATTGTATCCAAGTTAAGTTTGGTTTATGGCGCTTAACGCCACTTTCAACAATATTTCAGCTATATCGTGGTGGTCAGTTTTATTGGTGGAGGAAAACGGATCCCCCCGGAGTACCCAGAGAAAAACACCGACCTGTCAGAAGTCACTGTCAAGCTTTATCATATAATGTTGTATCGAGTACACATCACCAATAACTGATTGCACAGGTAGTTGTAAATCCAACCACCATGCGATCATGATCACAACCTCGACGGCCCCTCGTACAATAGGTAAAATACAGTCAAATACAAATTGGTGCGTTTGTCTTGAGCCCAAAACAAAATTCATTGTATGTTGACGAATATCATATATTAAAGGGGCATTAGCTACGATTTTGACCAAAAAAATATATGCTTTGGAAATTGGTAAATAGCTTTAAAATGATGAGATAAAGGTAAATAGATCACATCAAACAGCTTATCGAACCACTTTCGGCCTTTTGAGAACGAAAATAACCATCAAATACTTATTTGCTTGCAAGCAAATAATTTGACCTCGCTTTTTCCGTATACAATTGTCCTTACTAGTGACAGGTAAAAACGAATAATTTGTATTTTGCCGCTTATTAACTACCAACTTGCATGGTTCTTTGTCCGTAATTAACACCGACTAAAAGCAGGTTCACAAAAAATAAGAAAAAAGTGCATTGTTGTACTGATGTAATGACGATTCGACAAACTCCGTAAACAATGTCGATAATTAATAAGAGGGCGTCCATTTCTTGATCAATCTCAAAACACAAGCAGCTGCACCTTATTTCCCCGATACGCGTACATTTCATAACATTTATAAGTTACAGAAGCACGTTTTATTAAGGCATCAATCTTATCTGATAGTTTTTATGGGTAACAAAAATTTACGATTTGGCAGATAATGCCCCTTTAAGTTAACGATTTCTATATGGTTAAACGAACCCCGTATATTAAGTTGGCGATTACCAAATGGTAAGCTGAAGAATCACGTGATACATACTATTGTCAATGAGTGGAGTAATTGCATTATTGATGTGACACCGAGCAAATAAAAAAACCGTAGATATCTTATTCAGTGCGCACGACACGTTTCTGGTATAACCGTCACTTTAAACTTCAGTGCGCACGACACGTTTCTGGTATAACCGTCACTTTAAACAATGTTTCAGTTCATTCGAGGCGATTATTCAGTGTTGTGGTGTACCTGCAGGAATCGAACTGAACAAACTGCTGAAAATGACACTACAGACCTATAATCTTCACATATTTTTATGTCGGGAAAGAGTTTTTAATGCCATTACTGAACGAAAAAAGGGGAAAGGATGTGAAAAGCTTGGAGATAATTAGAAGAGTAAATCGAAGGACAAGCAATACAATAGCCAAAATAAAATGACAAAATTACCCAACACGAACCCATTAAACACCAGGGATGAACTCATGTGCTCCGAAATGGTAAGCAATTCCTGCTCCACATGTGATACTCGTCATGTTACTCATGTAACAAACCTAGTGATGTGTCATGAATGAGGAGAGGACCGGACTATGATTACGATAAACGGTGTGATTAAGATCTGATTCAACCGACCATTTCTTTTTAAATGCCTGTACCAAGTCAGGGCCATTGCGGGTTTCTCAGTTTTCCGGTTGCTGACTGATTTTGTCTGTTTGTTGACTTATGAGTTTTGCCTTTCCCTTTGGAAGATTGCTCGGTGTTCAGTGATTTCGTTATTACCCTTATTTACGATAAACAATGGTCCACAAAGCACTACACAGAAACCTGACAATTGAGTAACTCTATCCCCAATAAAAACCGGGGATGAACCTAGATGGCCCGGGAAAGGTAATCAGTTCTTTTATAACATACTCACCTACATCTGCTATGAAATGCATGTACTTGACAATTTGATATTAAAATACACAATTAATCCATTATAGGTACATTATACTTAAAATATATAATACAGGTTTAATCCATATATAAATAATGACATTGAACTTTTTAATATATGCTACCATTAATAACGTACCAGAAGAATGTATGGATCAATTGTTTTAAATATTTAATCTTATGCCATTATTATTTTTCATTCTGTACAAACTAATACACTATTTTCGATTTTTCAAATAGATTTTCCCCGCACTTTTGTTGACTACGAAATTATGCACATGTACGAGTCAAGCAATATGTTAATAATAAAGCAATGTATCACGTATGTCATATATTTACATGGGAAGGCATATATAATTCATACAGTTATTGCACAGAATGTTAGAATTTCTAGAATTCAATAGAACGCAAAAGACATTAAAGGAGGTCAGCTGATTGTGAGGTAACACGTGGTTACCTATACATGGACACATTGCATAGCACATGTCCTAGTGAGCAACAGTTGCTTAGAAATGGTAATTGATGCCGTGGTGCTAGGCAACGTTTTCTGGCCCTATTTATTATACATGTGTATCTTTGTATTCTGTTGCAGTCTAATTTTCCATTTTACAATCTAACTATTTCATCTTGGCCTACACAATTTAAATATACGTTAAGGAACAATGAACCGTTTTCATTTTGTGTGGTTCCTGTTGCGCAATTTTTAGTCTATAGCCTTAATATACATGTTATCCAGATGAAGTCATTCGTTAGAGCAGAAACATCGTACCCTTCGATATCTCCCGAGCTTACCATCGGCTTTTATTGGGTTCTGTGTTGTTCATTCTTTATCTTTATTTTGTAGAATTTTGTGGTTCATGGTTTGTCATTTTGTCTTGTTTATTCTTTTCTTTGAGTTACGGCTTCTAATTACCCCTTCGGCATCTTCAAATCTATCTCTTTCATCCAATAAATATGTTTAAATCTGATTTAGAACCGTAGTAAACATTCTGATTAATTATCCAATGGTATTATGTGCCTTTCCGTACATTTCCCGTGTATCTCGCTCTGGGGAATGATTAAAGGAAGGTCTATAAATAGCATTATTTATTATCTATTGGCAATTGTAGATTTGAACTCTCGCTTAGGGTCAAATAATATAGGCAAAATGTCATTCCATGCGATATATCAACTCAGATGTCTACCCCACAAAAGTCAAATGTTTAATAAGACGAGTTTGAAGATATCATCGGGGTAATAAAAACCCGTAGATCGAAGAAGAGTAGACAACACAACCAAAGCAAGGGGACAAAAGATTTGATTTGATTTGATTTTTGGTGTTTAACGCCACTTTCAACAATATTTTAGCTATATCGTGGCGACCTGTTTTAGTGGTGGAAGAAGCCGGAGTAACCGGAGAGAACCACTGACCATGGGCAAGCAACTGGTAAACTTTATCACTTGCGGCTACGAGGGGACAAAAGAACAAGCAACTACTAGTATCAACAAAACATTACATATAAAACTAAATATCAAGTCACACGAACCTCACTAAAAACCGGGGGTGAACTCATGTGCTCTGGAAGGGTAGGCAGCTCTTGCTCCACTAGTTGCACCTGTCGTAAATTTGTAGGAAAGTATATATGGATGTTAATGAGCTTGAGAGACTGTCCCATTTTCCTTAATAAATGTAATTATTATCACTACGGTTCTTATCCCTCGTGAACATGTGACCCTCATGCCCTTTTGTTTTCTTGACCCCAAAGACTTCTAAAATGATTTGGCTTTTTGCTTTAAGCGTACCATATGAAAATTATTACGGAAACGTTTTTTGCGGGCTAAGTGCGATATCACAATATATAATACAACTTAAGTTAAAGTAACAGCGAATGCTACATGGCGCTTTTAAAATTTCAATAAAAAATATGGAAAATATATAAAGATAAGGATTAAGTAATCGTGGTTTAGACATGATCTCATTTGAAATCAAATTGTGTAAGAATATGACCGTTTAGTTAAACCGTTCAGCAGAGACGATAATAAACGATGGATTTTCATAAAGTACTGCGTTGACTACTATTATACCTATTTTGTCCAAGTATTGTTAAAAATGCTGTTATAGTTACAACTGAAACCTTTTAACCGTAATGGAAGCGGGAGGTTTGGTGCCGTAAAATCTTATTCAACCCACCATTTCTTTGGAAATGCCTGTACCAAGTCAGGGCCATTACGGTTTTCTCAGCTTTCCGGTTGTTGACCGAATTTGTCTGTTTGTTGACTTATGAGCTTTGCCTTTCCCTTTGGAAGATTGCTCGGTGTTCGGTCATTTTGTTATTATCCTTATTTAATCATTATGCATGTCATTCCGTTGATTTGTAAAAAAAATAGTCTGCCATGCATTTGTGAAAGCTGACGTGATGCATACATAATGACAAAGGGTTATACGTTGGTGTACAGTGGATGCTTAGAGGGATTTTCTACCATCAACAGATCCCACATTCTTAGATAGAAGTAAGTTTTATCCTAGCGAGAGCTAGTTCTTTGTTTCCTCGACGAAATGTTTTACCACCAGCATATTCCACTTTTCTAGTTAGAAGTCAGTTTAATAATAAGGAAATGACCTACAACCAACAAGTTCTACGTCCGTAGCTAGTTCTGTGATTCCGGGAAAAAAATGGTTTACAGCCAAAACATTCTACATTTCTAGCTAGTAGTCAATTAATCTTAGAGAAATGGTCTACAACCAACATATTATATGTTCTTATCATTCATTTAACTACCAACATTTGGTCGATATTAGATGTACCTGATGAAGGTTAATCCGGGGATGCGCCGTGTACTTTGAGTTTGATGTAGACCTGTGTTTTGATTATTCCGCACTCTTTCTATTTGAGCAGTCAAATTGCATTGACTGGATAAAATTGTATTATATGCTGTAACTGATCGAAATGTATGTTTTCTGGTACCCCTTTCACATAGTTTACACGTTGAGCATTGGAAAGCTGGTTGTCAATCAGTTCACCTCCTGTTGACTCAATCGTATTATTGTTTATGTAATAAATGATTGTTTTAGCATTTCACTATCTGATATTCAATGATTTAAAAAAAATAAAAATTACTCCAACCACGCAATCTAGTAGAATAAGAATTCTCGTTAAAACTCGTTCATGCGTATCTACAACTAGGTCTTCAGGTTGTCATGACCACCAAGCATTTTACGATGATCGATTACTTACGGTGATGATAAACTATTGATGATTTCGGATGATCTACGTCTTATAAATGTTTTGTTGTTTTCTACACACGTTATTATACATTAAAACAAACTCGGTCATGCTATTACTGGGGACACGTAACGTATGCGTAAAGTCTAGTTTTCTTTTGAATTTAAATGGTCTGTTGGAGTTGCAAGGTCAAACCAGTTAAGTCATGATATTACTTGGGACACGTACCACACGCGTAAATTCTGGCTTTGTTTTTGAATTTCATTGGTCTATTGGAATTGCAAGATCAAATCATTACAAAACAAAAGGCAGGAGATTATAAAATTAGCCTTATCCGGGATAACCCAGTACAAAATCCGATTCAATAATTATTGTCAAGGACATAAAATATGTGTTTAATGTCAGCCGTTTTCTCGGCGTACTCTTGTTACATTCTCAGTTAAAACCAGGATATAATTAAAAGAAGAGTTTCAAGATACCGACAAGGGTAATTAGAATCTATATTATAAGAAGAAGAACAGACAACACAATGACCAAAAGAAAAAGTACAAAATGACAAATAACGATCTACAAAACATACATATAAATCTAAAGATCAAGTAACACAAACTCCACTAAAAACTAGGTGAATTTGCAATGATCTGGTGGAAATTCAAGTTCATCAAATGATTACAAAATAACAGGCAGGAGATTAACCCAGTACCAAATCCGGTTCATTAATGATTATCAAGGACATGATAAATATGTTTAATGTCAGCAGTTTTCTCCATGTACTCTTGTTACATGCTCAGTTACAACCAACATATGATTAACATACAGGTCTATAATATTTTCATGATCCCTGATTGGATATAGTTCCTCCTCTTATGGTGTATAATCATAAAATGACAAACAAATATACCACACTCGGAACAGTCTTAAAATCATGGAAAGAGGCCAAATTTATATCCGGTTATATGTGACAGTTGGTATTTTACTAATATATGGAGGAAAACTTGCATGGCGGTCTCATTTCACTAAGAGTAGATGTGTGGGTCCTTCCATCTTTTATTCGAGTGTCTTTCCAAGCCACGGAACTTCGGAAGTCATGTATTTGTGTGATAGATTTTGTCTCTTTTTGGAATTGGAATTTTTGGTGTTTAACGCCACTTTCAGCAATATTTCAGCTATAACATGACGACCAGTTTTGGTGGTGGAAGAAGCAGGAGTACCCGGAGAGAACCACCGACAATAGGTAAGCAACTGGTAAACTTTATCACTTGTAACTGCGAGTCGAGTGCACCCTTTTTTGTAATTTACAAAGCTGGGCGCGAACCCACGCCGTATTGGTGATAGGCTTGTATGAGTTGTTAGATTCAACGACCTAACTCATTGAGCCACCCGGTCCCTACAACGACCTTACTCATCGAGCCACCCGAGTCCTACAACGACCTAACTCATTGAGGCACCTGGGCCCTACAACGACCTAAGTCATTCAGCCACCCGGGCCCTACAACGACCTAACTCATTCAGCCACCCGGTCCCATTTTTTTATGTTGGATTTTGGAAACTGTTCCAACAGTGTGATCTTTATAATTTTTCATTTTGTCCTTCTTTGGTCAATTTTATATTTCGCTTCCATGTGTAACTTCAAGTTCTTTCCATAAATTATGTGAGTAAAATACCAACTCTCACATATTGCTGGGCGAACAACGCTATTATCAAGAACGCTATAATCTTGAACAGTATACATTATACATGTATATATGTAATCTTCGTGACAATTACCAAAGTTACGAAAATATAGTTGTGATCTTAAATATTGCTTTGCCTGCGACGAAGTATATTTCAGCAGTTGTGATCTTAAATATTGCGTGCCGAAGTATATTTCAGCAGTTGTGATCTTAAATATTGCTTTACCTGAATGACGAAATATATTTCAGCACTTGTGATCTTAAATATTGCTTTACCTGAATGACGAAATATATTTCAGCAGTTGTGATCTTAAATATTGCTTTACCTGAATGACGAAATATATTTCAGCATTAAAAAAAGAAATTGAATTGTGATGCAAAACGCCACAAACGTATAACAACTTGCTTAATGTGCTTTTCCATACAAAATAATTCTTACATCACATAACTAGCATAATACCCAACTTTACAAAATCATTTTATTTCGTGTTTCTTCTCTATACGTAAGGTATTTAAAGGTATTTGAGTGCTTTCTGAAACATTATCGTTTGCGCGTTGTATATCCGTTTAAACCTTAGACAATCGCAATTAATAGAAAATAATTACATACAACAGAGTCACGTACACCATCGTTTTATTTAATAAAGTGTCAGAAGTGCACGGATGATTTTTTTTCCAGTTTTCCTCTGAAAATCGTTTTCCGAAAGTTGATGGACATGGTCAGAACAGGTCAAAAATGGGGTGTAGATGGTTGGTTTGTACAAGTTTTTACAGTAACAAACCGTTAATTTGTAATTTGATTAAAATATCTGGTCATGATATTACTGGTATGGCCTAATATCACGAAAATGTTGTCACAAATACCTCAGTACACTTGATAATGTCAAGCTATTGATGAAACAAGAAAGGGGGAACCCAACATCCAAATAAACTGAATGCAAATATTTCTTTTTTTTTATTTATTTATCTATTTTCATCTTTATTATTTTTTTGTTATTTATTGTATTTCTTTTTATTATTTTTTTGTTGCAAAGAGCCTCTGGAATTTCAGAAAGCGGCAAAAGGACACTTTGCAAATGGTTTTTTTAAGCATAAGATATGGTTTTAAAATGCACATGTTGCGTGCATTTTTGGAGCATTTTACATGATTATAATTTTCTGTTGGGTTTTTTTTGGGCCCCCCCCCAAAAAAAAACAACAGAAAACTATTTTTTTTATTTGTTTTTTGTTTTTTGTTCTGTTTTGTTTTTGTTTTGTTTTGTTTTTTGTTTTTTTTTGCCTTTTTTATTTGTTTTTTGTTTTTCGTTTGTTTTCCTAAATTCTTCATATATTTTGACGATATAATCTTTCGAATGGATTTGTTAACCCCTCAAATCCCCCTAAGCTTAAATTATCCATCACCTTGATATCTGTACTGACATACCCTTTTTCACCTGAAATAAACCTAAATTAACCAACGGTATTTAGCTGACATTCAATTGTTTTGTTTTTGATGTAAATTACGGTTTTCTGTCGTAAAAAATCGGCTATGTAAACATTACTGGAAATAAAATAAACCCATTAGTATATTACTCTGTAAATTATGCATTAAAAATCGTTTTTATTTGCAAACGAATCACACCTAAGATATTAAGTCCCTATGATGAAGTTCACAGGTGCCCGAGTCCATAGTTGAATTGTTGGATGACTACATTGCTTTGTATGCTTTTGAAATCGCAACTACGCTCTTAAGACATACGTTGGATGTCTCAGGTGTGCGGGTACATAATTGAAATGATGGATGACTACAAAGCTTTGCGTGCTTTGGTTTAGTTGGTTTATCGTGTTTAACGCCACGTTCACCAATATTTCAGCCATATCGTGGCAGTCAGTTTTATTGGTGGAGGAAACCTGGAGTATCCGGAGAAAACCACAGACTTTCACAGCTTATCACATAGTGTTGTATCGAGTACACCACTCCATGAGCGAGATTCGAACTCACAACTTTAGTAGTGATAGGCACTGATTACACAGGTAGTTGTAAACCAACTATCATACAATCAGGTTCCTACATGCTTTGGAAATCGCAACTACTCTAATAAGACCCGTCACGGCCGTGTTGAAGGTCATAGACTTCGCGATTCCATATTTGAATTGCTGGATGGCTAAAAACGAACATGGCATTGTTTTACAAGATTTGGAATCAACTTGAAGAAAATCGCAACTTCGATATCAAGACATACCTTAAAGGTCACATCAAATTGCTTGATAAGGTTTGAAATAAAGTTGTAAATAACTAATTTAGCGCGCACGACGCGTTTCTGGAATAACCTTCGTCATGTGCGCTCAATATCGAAAAATTGTAAAGACAAATAATTTAAACGTCTTTACGAGCAAGAAAAAACAACATGATTTAAACTAACATGATGGTAACACAAGCAAATAATGTGTTTAAATGTACACTGTATGACAGTGTTTTGTAATGCTAATAGGTAATGACTGACACTGTCCTGCTAAAATATATCTGTAATGTATTATATGTATAATGTGAAAGTAGAAACAAATCCAAAGTTCTAGGCAGGGTAGACAAAGTCAGCTATGTCCAACTATGCATGACGGATACCGAAGTAAGTATACCGAAATAAGACTTATTATGATGAACAATCTAAATTGGGTACAGACAATCGATCTGAATCTACTAACCTGTGGGTCCGATGATTTAGCATACGAAGAAAAATATTAATATCTTCAAACACGTTTTCAATTTTATTAAATCTTCAAAAAGATTCCTTGTAGTATAATTACTCGATAATTATCTACTCCCCAACCTCGCATCCATCCAACACAACCTTTTTTTTTTATTAATTCGTTAATTAGTTACAATATATTTCTATATGTATTATATGCATGCTCAGAATGATCATTATACTATGTGAATTTATTGTATTAAAGGGATATTAAAGCTCGTTTTAACATATATTTTTTCAACTCGTGACGAAGGTTGTTTCTATTCAATTTAATTGTAAAAACAATCCAAAAATACTTTGCACGCCCATATAATCCCTAATATCGTTAAAATATCACTTAAAAGGGTCGAAATGAATTTTTGTTTCATTGATAAAAACCGGGTTAATGTTCCATAAATATCATTTATTGGACCAATTGCACGTTTTCATGAGATACAAAAAAATATCAAAATGAGCTTTAATATCCCTTTAATGAGAGACTTCATAAGTTGGCAAAACTTGTGTCGTATCCCTTTTGAAATAAAATCATCATAAACTAATGCATGAAGGAGAGGAATCTTAGTTTTAATAATTACATGATGTAGGAACATTAAATTACGATAAACAATATATCTCATAAACCATGTCAGTTCCGAAACACTTACTACTGGGTGGATGACAGCCCGGGGGACTAATGCATAATTTAAGAACTGTGTGTAAATTTCAACATATGCAATAAAGAACTATCATTGTCAGTTATAATTAAAATAATATACAATTATTGTCTTTTGATGAGGTAAATGTGTGCATTTATTGACTTTTGAAAAAAATGATATTCACTGAGCCCGAAAGGGCGAAGTGAATATCATTTTTTTTTT
>MJUT01017222.1:91478-119879 GCA_002080005.1 Gigantidas platifrons | reverse complement strand
TTTTTATTAATTATTTTTTACTTTTTTTTAATTTTATTTTAATTAATTTTAGTATTGATTTAAGAGAAGTTATTATTATTTAAATAAATTATTTGATTTTTGTTTTTCATTTTCTTATTTTTAGATTTTATTTCTTATTTTTGATTTATTCATTTTACCATTGAATTAAAGCGCAGTGTTTATAATAAAAAAAAATATTTGACTATTTTCCTTTTTTTTTAATTATCTATTCATTCTTGATAGGCCATTCGGATTTCTTACGTGTCTTTGTTAAACATCGAGGGTATAATGGTGAGCGTGCTCGCCTCGAGTGGGGTAGATTGTGGGTTCGAACACCGAACAGGTCAAACCAAAGAGTATAAAATTGGTATTTGTTGCTTTTCCCCTAAGCTTGCAGCATTAAGGAGAAAGGGCAAAGACGGGATGGTGTAAACATATTTTATTAATTAAGACATATCATAAATTACGTACATAGTGTGACAAAGACGGGTTGGCTCAACATCTTTTTCGTCATGCACTATATACAGATGAACCGATATGTCTGGCCAATGTTAAATGAAATAAATAATTCACTGATGAAACAATGCATTTCAATTTCACCCACTTGACATAAACATGCTATTATACATTGGTAAATCGATTGATTAACGTCAAGTGAGCAGCTTTGCACTAATATTTTTGGCGGGAAAAGTTTAAAAACAATAAATCATGAAGGTAAAAATGTGACTCTAGTATGTGCATAATGGTGGAAGCAGTGCCGGATTTATGATTTGATTTGATTAATTTTTGGTGTTTAACGCCACTTTCAACAATATTTCAGCTATATCATGGCGACCAGTTTTAGTGGTGGAGGAAGCCGGAGTACCCGGAGAGAACCACCGACCATGGGCAAGCAACTGGTAAACTTTATCACTTACGGATACGAGTCAAGCGCACCCTTTTTGTAATTTTCAAAGCCGGCGCGATCCCACGCCGTATTGGTGATAGGCTTGTATGAGTTATTAAATCCAACGACCTAACTAATTGAGCCACCCGGGACCCCGCTGGATTTATGACAAATGAGGCCCTGTGCTAGTTAAGTTATGAGGCCCCTTACTTGGACCCTGAAGGATGTAGACCCAGTAGACTATCAACTCTATCATTATGTCTGCAATCGATCCGAAGCAGAACGCCTTCAAGTTTAAAATTGCACCACATAAGCAAAAAACATTTTGGCAGGAAGATGGACCCCCCCTGGCCAAAGGGGCTCTGTGTTTAAGTACACCTAAGTACAATGGTAAATCCGGCACTGGGTGGAAGTTTGGATTTGTCGCAGAAAAATGAGAATCTTCTCCTTGACACGATCCACAGAAAGAAACCGCCTAGCTACCAAGAATTCCAAATAAAAGTTAATTTCGGCAAAGATTTTCTTACATGCTGTGAGCGAGACCATTTTCAAAAACAAAAAACCCACAAGGTCAGAATTGTTTCAAAATATCATAGAAAAATCGTAAAAACAAAGTCGTTAAAAACATTAATATTCATATAAATGACATCTAGATTTCTCGTATATGAAACCGCATCGGTGACGTAATGGTTAGCGAGCCTCGATCGGATCATGTCAAAGACTGTATAATTGGTATCTGTTTCCTCTCCGCTAAGCACGCACCATTAACGAAAAAGAGCAAAAATTGGTTGGCTCTGAATCAGAATAACATGTCCGATTGGGGTGACATATCTATCCGCGGACCGTTGTTTCAGTGGGCTAGCATTATAAAAATCCAACTAAGCGTATTGGTCTAGTACAAAGCGGACCTCATCATGATCTCATTGATAATTAGCTTGTTCTCGCCATGATATGGCTGAAAAATCGCTGAGTTGGCAATCACTCACTCACTCAATGACAAAGATATCTAATAAACCATGTCAGTTGATTAAGTACTGCCCGATGATACCATCACGAGTTCGTGTTGCCCGATGATACCATCACGAGTTCGTGCTGCCCGATGATACCATCACGAGTTCGTGCTGCCCGATGATACCATCACGAGTTCGCACTGCCCGATGATGCCATCACTAGTTTCTACTCCCCGATGATACCATCACTAGTTCGTACTACCCGATGATACCATCACGAGTTCGTGCTGCCCGATGATACCATCACTAGTTCGTACTGCCCGATGATACCATCACTAGTTCGTACTGCCCGATGATACCATCACGAGTTCGTGCTGCCCGATGATGCCATCACGAGGTCGTACTGCCCGATGATACCATCACGAGTTCGTACTGCCCGATGATACCATCACGAGTTCGGACTAACCGATGATACCATCAATAGTTCGTACTTCCCGATGATACCATCACGAGTTCGTACTGCCCGATGATGCCATCACTAGTTCGTACTGCCCGATGATACCATCACTAGTTCGTACTGCCCAATGATATCATCAGTCGTTCGTACTGCCCGATGATACCATCACGAGTTCGTGCTGCCCGATGATACCATCACGAGTTCGTGCTGCCCAATGATGCCATCACTAGTTCGTACCGCCCGATGATGCCATCACGAGTTCGTGCTGCCCGATGATACTATCACGAGTTCGTGCTGCCCAATGATACCATCACGAGTTCGTGTTGCCCGATGATGCCATCACTAGTTCGTACCGCCCGATGATGCCATCACGAGTTCGTGCTGCCCGATGATACCATCACGAGTTCGTACTGCCCGGTGATACCATCACGAATTTAATATATGGAACTGTTTATTTGATATCAATTAATTCCCTTTGCATTTGAATAAAAGATAATTCTTACAACGAACTTTGATTTATATACTATGGAATAAGTAAAACTACTGTTCCACTCAGTAAACGGACTCGGACCGTTCTTCATTTTAGTATATGTATATTGATTAGTACATGTGAGGTCAGTAACATTACAGATAGAATGGTGAGGGCGATGGGGGTCGGGAACATTTTTATAGTGTTAGAAAGTTGATACAAGGAATCGCTCCACTTAGTCCATATTCGGGTAATCTTCGAATAATGTCCGTTGTACAAAGAATCTTATACTTCCGAATGGATAAATAACGCGAGACCAATGAGATTAAAAACGGTGATTTACATTTAACTTTCATTTTGATTAATAAAATTGTAATCATCCCTTATTGATCCTCAAATAATTAAATCGATTTCATATACATGAAAGTGATTAGTGATTTTAATTATTTAGAATTACGGCGAAGTACCAATGGTTGTTTAACCACTGAAGCGCAAGAAAGTATATCAATAACTAATCTCAGCTGTATCCCGGTAAGACTGGTACCCAGGAAGAGTTTTATTTTTGTGGCTCTCTTGGAAATTTGTTATCAGGCAATAAGATTATTAATTCAGCTCATTTGCTATTAAAACTGTGTTATCTGTTAGACAATGTAAAAGGAATGAGTAATGGCATAGGTCTACGTGATTTCTGAAACGTAAATTAAAAGTACAACTACCTTACAGAGCGTGTATTCATTTTATCTTGCACTTGTTCTATTTGAGCAGTCAAATTGCATTTACCTGATTCATGTTGAGCGACAATCATAAACTGTAACAATAGACTCTGGCCTCATTTGTTTTTTGACATTATATTAAATCACAATCAATGTTATAAATAACATAATATTATATTATTATAATTTACGAGCATACCATATATTTGACTATACATCTGGCATCATAACACCATAACACCATAGCCCTAACCCCTGGCATCGGTGATGTAATGGCAAGCATGCTCGAGTTGAACGCGATAGATTGTGGGTCCGGCTCAAACCAAAGACTAAGCATATTAATATAAATTTGTTGCTTCTCTGCTACGCACGAAGCATTAAAGAGTAAAGGCTAAGACTGGTTGTCATGGATTCAGAATAATGTATCCGAGCGGAGCGAGATGTCTGCCCACGGACTGTTGTTTCACGGATTAGTGGATTAGTGGATTAGTGGATTACGGTTACGGTGTTTAACGCGACTTTCAGCAATATTTCATTTATATCGTGACAGTTTTATTGGTCGAGGAAGCCGGAATGTCACGAGAAAACCACCGACCTGTCACAAGTCAGTGACACAGAGAAAACCACCGACCTGTCGCAAGTCAGTGACACAGAGAAAACCACCGACCTGTCGCAAGTCAGTGACACAGAGAAAACCACCGACCTGTCGCAAGTCAGTGACACAGAGAAAACCACCGACCTGTCACAAGTCAGTGACACAGAGAAAACCACCGACCTGTCACAAGTCAGTAACACAGAGAAAACCACCGACCTGTCACAAGTCAGTGACAAACTTTATCATAGAAAACCACCGACCTGTCACAAGTCAGTGTCACAGAGAAAACCACCGACCTGTCGCAAGTCAGTGACACAGAGAAAACCACCGACCTGTCGCAAGTCAGTGACACAGAGAAAACCACCGACCTGTCGCAAGTCAGTGACAAACTTTATCACATAATGCTGTATCGAGTACAAAGCGGATATCATCGTCATCTTATCGAATGTAACTTGGTTATCGCCTGACATAACTGAAAATATGATCATTTGACGTTAAACAACAATCTCTAACTCCGAGTATGTTATCTACTCTGTTCCAATATCGTATATAGGACTCGGGCCGACGGTCAAGTATATTAGTAATGTGAACGTCCAGATTTCGTGTTCCCGGATGCGGAATCGGGGCGTCCCCAAACATAATTCATGTTGTTGCTTCTTTGCATATTATTTTTCCCGGATATTTTTGTAGCATACCCAGATCGACCTAGCTTGCGTTTTGCTAATTGTCAACTTCCCGTTTCGTTTGTTTCCGTTGTTTACAAAGAAAGAACGCCATTATTGACTTAATTTATCTTTTATTTACCATTGTACTTGGTTTTAACTGCTAAATAGCAAAATACCATCCAACTGGAAAATGTCTGTATTTTAATTGCAATTCGGTTTGTGTTGTTTATAATATAGAAAAAGCGACTGTAAACATGAACATTAGTAGATGGTATAATCTCCATTTTACTTTACGCTTCAAAAAATAAGTTTGATTTTTCTTTTTCCTATCGCAATTGAAATAATTCATGAAAGCCATCGCACGCAATAAGACTTTTAAGATAATAATGTTATCTATGAAGAATGTCAAACAAACATTAATTATTTCTTAATTAGATAAAGGCCCATGCATTTGAAAATGCGGGTCAGACTGGTAAATTGATCAGCAGGGAGAGGTGGAGGACAATAGACCGACGATTACTAACGTTTGGTAAATACCTAATACATTGAAGGGACGTCATTTCTTAATTAGATACAGACCCATTCATCTGAAAATTAAGGTCAGACTGATAAATTGATTAGGAGGGGAAACAATTAATAGACCGATGATTACTAACGTCAGTTAGAACTAACGTTAGATAAATATCTAATACATTGAAGGGACGTCGTTGTCGTCATCGTATGATAGTTGTATGTATACCTACCTATGCAATCGGTGTCTGTGAGGTCGAATCCCGCTCACGGGAAGATGTACTCGATAAAATATTGTGTGATAAAGTTTGGCATGGACATGCGGTATGTCGGTGGTTTTCTCCGGGTAATCCGATTTCCTCCAGTAATAAAACTGACTGCCACGATATCTGAAATATTGTTGAAAGGGACGTTAAACTCCATAAGCCTAACCCTTCCAGCTACTGCTAAAACCGAGACACACTTTAAAGTTCTAAACACTGCACCTATCATAGTAAACAGTCATGCTATTAGTGTTTATCTCATCTAATGAGACGTTGCTCTCAGTAAATCATGCTATAGACACGTCCGGTTACACCTTCGTCATGAATACTTATCTAATACATACAGGTCAATGTAACATGAAACATCTTTACTAACATTCTAGAAATCAGTGTACAATGCTAAAATATTTGTTTAATATCTAATGCAAAGATATAATTTGTATATGTATTATGTAAATAAAAGTATCATCAGCAGCTGAAAACATATGTTCATATATATATACGACTAAGTATCTACCAGACTACTGGTCTAAGATAATATTTCCATTGACTTCAAGACATTATATTTGCACATATGTATCGATAGTAGAACGATAAATCTGTATTAATATGATTGTTCAGAGGATTTTCATTGTTATCTTTGTCATGTACCAGACATGTTCTTGTGCAGACCAGAAATGTACAGACGAAGACTGTGCAGACACCATTGATATCCCTTTGACCGACAAGATAAACGCCCCACTGAAAGTCGAGCTTGATATTAAACAATTGATTAAAGAACTTAAATTGGTGATAAAGTCAGAGGTAAAGCGTGGCGTTACCATAGCAATGGAGGAACACGTGGATAGCATCATTGCAGATAAAGTTCAGGGACTGAAGGAACATCTTATAACCAACAATACAGACAATGATGCATTGTTGAATCATTATATTAAAGGTAAGTGAATTGGTGATTGTAACTTATCAGCTATTAGTTAACATACTACATAACATTACTACGGGGTTATGGTCAAGCTTTTGGTGTTTAACGCCACTTTCAACAATATTTCAGTTATATCTTGACGGTCAGTTTTATTGGTGGAGGAAACCGGAGTGCCCGGACAAAACCACAAACCTGTTACAAAAAAAATTTGCTCAGCAAAGAAAAAGTTTTATGGCATCGGGGCCAGATGAAATCAATTTTATATAAGAGTCTTTGTTTTGATTTGCCCCGGTATCGTGCACACACGATCCTCCGTATGTTAGGCGTGCATTAAAATTAAAATTAGATTTTTGTTGTATTTTTATATGCATATTTCTTGATACACTATCGCCTATAGCGATATCCCGTATTAGGGGTCACATCAGAGTTTATATGTTGAACTGGTCAATCAGAGAAGAGACTACTAACTATTGAGGTATATAAACCGAGCACACTCTGAGAGCTGTTCCCCGATTGGTCGATATATTAAACTGTCTTGCATATGATTTGATAGCGTGGTGAGAGTCTTATTCAAGTTTTGCGACCACATTGGTTCATCGCTGGTGCTTTTTTTTTTGCTCATCTTTTTAATTTTTAATGTGGGAGGGGGTTTTTTTTTGCTATTTTTTTTGTCTGTCTTCATGTTTTCTTGTGTGCCTATTTTAACAGTGTCTATTCTTGATTTTTCCTTCAATTTTCTCCAACATTTATTAGAAATCAAGTGATAAATGAAAGGCTACCTGCCATGACCAAATCCAGTTAGTGTATCATAAAAAAAATCAAAGAAAAAAAATGATACACCGAACATCTAATTTTAATTAAATTGGCGTGTACGCTAATAATATGATCACCGGGACGATTCAATGTAAATTTAGTACTTCAGAGAAGCATCTATTTAAGCAATACTGTGAAAATAAGGTAAATAATTTAAAAAAAAACAGGCCAAAAAGAAATTTTATGCAAATATAAATGAAAATTTAGATGAATTAAAATCAGCCAATGGCAAATTATATTGGAAAACCATGAATATGTTAATAAAAAATGAAAGTTCATCTAATGAGACTCCTCCTCTTTCAGACCCAGAGAATGATTTCAAATTATCATACGAATCCATAGAAAAAGCAGAAATTTTAAATAAATATTTTTGTTCAATATCTACCGTAATTTAAACGATGAAAGTAAGGTTTTACTGGATTTTGATTGTAGATGCTTGAATGTTCTCTCTGATATTGATGTTTGTGAACAAGATGTTATAGATATAATTTCCACGTTGAATGTAGATAAGGCTGTTGGACATGATATTATAAGTAACCGAATGTTATTAGCTGTAAAAAATGAAATAGCAAAACCAGTCCATGTTATTTAATAGATCGATACAAGAAATGGTTTTTCCAGATCAGTGGAAAATTGCCCATGTCATTGCGTTGTTTAAAAAGGGGGATGAATCTCTACCGTCAAATTATCGTCCAGTTTCCTTATTGTTATATGTGTTAGTAGGATTTTAGAAAAAAAAAATTATAAACAAATTTATAATCACCTGCATAGAAACAAACTTTAATATAAATTCCAGTCTGGCTTTCAGCCGGGATATTCAACTACCCATCAGTTAATTGAACTTTATGATAATATTTTACTTGCGTTGGATAAAAAACAAACAACTAGTATAACCTTTGCTGATATTAGTAAAGCCTTTGATACAGTTTGGATTAAAGCGCTTATTTTAAAACTCGAAAATTATGTCATAAAAGGGAAGCTTCTTTTCTGGTTAAAAAATTATCTTTCAAGACGAAAACAACGAGTAGTTATTAAAGATGCAATATCAAGTACTGGGGATTTAAAGGCTGGTGTGCCCCAAGGGTCGGTTTTGGGCCCATTGCTCTTTCTATTTTTTATAAATGACATAGCAGACAATATAATTGGTTTTGATAGACTATTTGCTGATGACACTTGTATTGGTCATATGGCACATAATGAAGAAAATTTACATACATTAATAAATACAGATTTAGAATATTTAAATGCATGGTCGTATAGCTGGCTTGTGAAATTCAATCCCAATAAAACAGATATTATGATTTTTAGTACTAGGCATTTAGGAAATAATTTACTATTTGACTTTAACAATATTTCACTATCTCCTGTGCATATGCATAAACATTTAGGTGTTATTTTTAGTAATGATTGTAAGTGGACTTATTGAAAGAACTTCCAAGCAACTTAACATATTACGAAAACTTAAATACAGGTTAAAAAGGGATTACCTTGAAAAAATATATCTAGTTTTTATTCGACCTATTTTGGAATATGCATCAGAAGTTTGGGATAATTGTGGACAAACAAACTGTAATCGTCTAGAAAAAATACAAATAGAAGCAGCTCGTATAGTGACTGGATTATCTATATATGCTAGTTTTGATTCAATCTACAAGGAAACGGGGTGGGAAACATTGAGTACAAGAAGGAAAATTAAAAAAAAAACTGCTACTTTTTTACAAAATTGTCAATAAAGAAGCACCAGATTATTTATATGAATTAGTTCCGCCTTTAGTGTCAGCAAATGTTAATTATAATTTACTTAACAGTCACAATATACATGTACCTTTTAATCGTTTGTCTGTTTACCAAAATTCTTACTTTCCATGTACTATTCAAGCATGGAATTCTTTGGATCTAACTATTAGAAATCTTCCTACGTTTTCCTCTTTTAAACTAAAACTTCAGCAAATATTTTTTACTAAGAGGAGAAATCCTCAATATTATTCTATAGGTGACCGCTATCTCAGTGTATTGCACTCTAGAATGCGAAATAAATGCAGTGCATTACATGCAGATTTATATCATGCAAATTTAATTGTAAATTCCGATTGTTTATGTGGATACATTAATGAAAATGCAGAGCATTACTTGTTACACTGTAACAGATTTACCTTATCGCGTATCATTATGTTATTTGAAATAAATAAGTTGAATTTGATTGGAATTCCGGTAAATATTGATTTATTATTATTCGGAAATGAAACACTTAACTGTGATATAAATTGTTCCATATTTTTGGCTGTACAAAAATACATTAAAAACACCTGTCGCTTTTCTATGTCATGATCATAAATGTTTGTAAATTAGTTATTTGTAACATGTAACAGGTTAATAATAGATTTATGTCTTACTTTATTGATCAAGATCGCATGAACTATTTTTGAGACAGCCTCATGCAACTGGATTATCGAGTCGTCATATCATAAATAACAGTTTTTAACAAAAAATATTAATAAAAAAAAAGCAATATGCTTACCGAACATTAATAGAATAATGATTCCTCCATATATCTTCACATGTTAACTACCTTAATTAAACACACACTTTGAATATAAATCCACTAGAAAGTTAAATCCCAATTGAATGTTTGGTGTGTTCGTGTCATTAAGATAAAAGGGTGTGTTCGATTAAGTATAATTTAGCTTGGATAATCCACATGCATGACGCTCAACATTTTTAGTTTTTGTTTTCATTTTTTTTTCATGTCTTCACTTAATATGAAATATGTATATATTATTCTATAAGTTCATTTTGTATTAATTCATGTATGTATTGGAGAAGACGTTTCTAAGTTGTGAAACTTGTGTCCTATCCAATTGTTTCTTATTGAACAATAAAATATGTTTAAAGTAATACTGTGAAAACAGCACTGTTGAGATGGTATGGCTTTAATTAAGCATGTTTTATATGATCAAAATATTAGCAATTTGGATTGGACACAATTTATTACAAGAAATAATTATTCCATTTACAACATATTGCATACATGACAGAAACAAGACAGTAAATTATGCATAAACAATATAGAAGAGCTAGTGAAATAATCAGACACACACATATATCTTGTCACAAATGATTCGAAACTAAAAAATTTCCAGTACAAACTTCTTCATAGAGCTTTACCGACTAACACATTCTTGGTTAAAATTGGGATAAAGAATTCGGACCTTTGTAACTTTTGTAAAAATTCCTCTGACTCAATTCTTGATTATATCTGGCTTTGCCCTGTAGTAAAACTGTTTTGGAATCGAATAAAAACCTGGTTAGAAGAAATTTTTGATATTCCTATTGAGTTAAATATGGCAAATATAATGTTTATTACAATTGTCAATGAATATCCATTCAAGATCATCGAATTTGTGATGCTATTCACAAAATATTATATACATTGCTGTAAGTGGTCAAATAATTTGCCAACAATAGAAGTACTTAAAGCAAAATTAAAAAGTAGGGAAAAAATGGAGAGATCAAATTCAATCTTTAAGGATAAGTTGAAAGACCATGGGGATAGGTGGCTGAAATTACTGTAATTTAGCATTGTTATTGCTGTTCTATATCCTTAGCAGAAACAAATTATATAAACTATTTTGATCATTCTGATCTTTGTTATACTTAATTTTTAGATTAATTTATATATTTATGAATAATTTAATTTGATGTGAATACTGCAATCCGATTGGCTGAACCGCCTGGAACAACATTGGTTATACTCGATATAACGACAAAGTTAAATAGTCACATGAAACAATACCAATTAAAATCGAAGAATCATTAAATATTGTTGTAAAAAATTAAATTATAAGGAATGTTTGAGGTTGTTGAACGGGTTATACTTGCATGGCCTGGTTTGGCTCAGCTTACGCTTTTCATAAAGCGTTTCGCGGTTTGTTGAGCGTGAACTGACCCAGGCCGGGTTATGTGATATAGCCTGTTCAACAATTTCAAATATTCCTTAAATATATAATGGTTTGGGGGGATAAGGGTGGTAATTGTAATTACAATTGATTTCAGAAAAAATGTTGTTATCTGCTGAGCACACAAATAGCAATAACTGTCATTTACACTTATATCTTGTTTGACTTGTTCTGTGCATGTGATGTGATGAATGTGTTGTCTGTAAAAATATGAAAAATTACCCAAAAAAATGTAAAAAAAACAACAACAAAAAATTAAAAAAAAACATATAATACAGGTGAGATCTACCTTATTATTATCCAATCAAATTGTTATTTGCTTTTGCTTTATTTTTTTTCGTTTTGTTTAATTTTTTGTTTGTTTGTTTGTTTGTTTGTTTTTTGCTTTGTTTTGTTTGTTTGTTGTTTGTTTTTGTTTTTTTTTTGTTTTTTTGTATTTTTTTTGTGTTTTTGTTTGTTTGTTTGTTTTTTGCTTTGTTTTGTTTGTTTGTTGTTTGTTTTGTTTTGTTTTTTGTTTTGTATTTTTTTGTGTTTTTGTTTGTTTGTTTGTTTGTTTGTTTTTTGTGTTTTTTATTGGGGGGAGGGATTATATAGAGAGCTGAAATAATAGGAAAACAAAAAATACCACGCTGTCGGTAAAATTCAAATATCAAATATCAAAATCGTAGAATGAGACTAAATTGAGATCCCCCAATACACAATTATTCTATTTACAACGTATTACAAACCATACAGTAAATTATGCACAAACATGATCGCTCACTTTCCAGGTTTGACACAGGCACTTCAATAAACAGTGGCGGGGTTAAACTAGTTTTATGTACCAAATGCAGTCAAAGGACAATCCAGAGAAACTGGCAACAAAGGGTAGACAAGACCAAAGCAAACAAAAAAAAACAAAAAAAAACAAAAAAACTGTTTGTGGTAATGAACCGCATTGCTTTATTACCGGATCAAAAACATATAAACCATATTTATTGACCTTTATCATATACTTACAAAGATGACTGGGAGATAGGGGTCTCATCATGGTTCACAAAAAAATACTTTTTACTATTCACAGTTCTACGGAAGTAAGTTCTGCTGATCACACTTCTTGAAAAATATGAAACCCAGCGTAAATCGTTAGAAGTACGATTTACGTTTTACCCTTTCTACACCCCTACTAATCGTGTAGGGGCTGATATGGGGGGTCTCGGTGTGATATCCGGGCTGATATAGAAAATATCATGATTAATCTCTATTTAAAGATATATTGTATGTGTTTCAGATATCATCGAAGATCAGAAGCAGACGGGAGGTCAAGATGACAACATCACCGTTTCTGACCTGTTACAAACAGCTAAACAGAAACATGGAAATCGTGATATAGGTAAGAATATTAAAACAGTAGTTTCTCATTACTATTGATCACAGGGCCCGTCGTGGTCGTGATCGCATGGTAGTTGGAGTTACAACTACCTATGCAACCAGTGCCTAACACCACTGATGTGAGTTCGAATCTCAATCAGGGCGAGGTGTACAACACTATGTGGTAAAGTTTGTCAGTGACCTGCGACAGATCGGTTGTTTTCTGTGGGTATTCCAGTTTCCTCCATTAATAAAACTGACCACCACGATATACCTGAAATATTGATGAAAGTGGCGTTAAATACCATCAAACAAAAAATACAAACTATTGATTACTGGTCAAATGAAAAGGATTACAATTTATATCAACAGGACATTCGCACGAATATCACATCGATCGTCGGAGAAATCGTGATGGGATTCCGTGCAGCCATGACCTGAGAATGTATTGTCAACATAAAAATTATAGATACTATCTGTATTAGATCTCCCTTAATGAAAACCAGAAACAAAGAGCAGATTGATAAAAAAGGATGATTAAGGTATATTTTATCATCATATACAATTACAGTCAATCCTACCACCGTGGTCACCTCTATTAAACAGTCACCTGTTTTAAAAGGTCACCATTTTATTGTCCTGACATAGAAAATTTCATATGAATTGTACCTTTTTTAATAGGTCATCTGTCGTATAAGGCTACTTTTTCTTTGTACAAGAGGTGACTTCTTAATACAGGTTTGACTGTAATTGTGGAATACCAACAAAACACAGTTATACAGAAGTACAACCTGGATGGCAAAGCAACATCATTGAAACATAAAAATAAAAAAAATGTAAAAATAGGATCATAAAACTAGTTTAACCCCACCACATTTCATCTAAGTGCTTGTACCAAGCCAAGAAAGTGCGAGATCATGCAAGTATCAATTCTGCCTCTTTCTATGATTTTGATATTTTAATGGACTGCGTGATATTCTTTGTTTTTCGTTTTATTATTCCATCTTTCCATACTGGGGACTAGATATATCTCATGTTGTCTATCAAGATGTTATTCGGTATTGTAGACATAGTGATGATGGCGGTTTCGTCAAATCTCCGAGTTATGTGTGTTAAGCAATCTCTAACAGGAAAACTGTGAAGATGCCGAAGGGATAATCAGAGACCGTAAATCAGACTGAGAAGGACAGACAAGACCATGGTCAAATGTAAAAAGGTCAAAAGGACAAACACTGATCTACAACACACTACACAGAAAACTAAAGATCGATCAACACGAACACCACTGAAATCTGGGAGTGAACACAGGTGCTTCGGAAGGGTATTCAGTTCCTGCTCCACTGCTTGGCTCATTGATATTATCATTGCTGGTATCATGTAGTATTCACATGATCCGTTGGCTATATATCGTCTATGGGGTGTTAAGGACAAACATAGATATGATAAAAGCTATGCAGGTGAAGTAATTCTTCTTATGGGTTTTATATGAATAGGTTTATTTAAGAAATTGATTATAATTTCATCACTGTGGCAACTACATGTATTACAAATTGAAGCGACTTTCTCCTCAACGTCCGTGTACAATTCACCTGGCAGAGGCATCCAATAAAACGTGGCAGGGTTAAATTGACACAGAACTTATATGAATTGTATTTATTATTTTTGCTTTCAGTGGCTTTCACTTCGTGTTCCTATGACCACAAGGAAGTTAAAAGTGGAGGCGTGATAAAGTTTGACGATGTAAAAACGTCGTATGGAGTTCGGGAGTTTTCACAGTTTTTATCGTCTGGAATATTTATCTGTCGATCCCCAGGTCTTTATCAAATCATAGCAACGGTAAAAACACACACGAACGGAGCCCTATTCAGTATTGTCAAGAACAAGAGCAGGATCATATCTGGGTATGTGGCGGAACATTCTATCCGGGATAAAAGTACCAATTACGATCACACCGGTACCACCGTTGTCATGGTGTTGTTAAACATGGACGATACTGTGTCAGTGAACGCTGAAATGGATTTATATCTTCATAGCGAAACGTGCTTATCTGTTGTTAAATTTTAACATCAGTCAGCTAACAGAAAACAGACGTTAACATTATGTGTTGTATATATGTATATTGATAAAACGCCGAGTTTATATTCTCCTTACAATTGAGTGAACGTTGTGCCTGAAATGAATTTATATCTTCATAACGAAACGTGATTTTATGTTGGTAAATTTTAACATCAGTGTCAGATAACAGAAAACGAACGGACGTTAACATTATGTGTTTTCGCGCACAAACCATTTATATGCCTTTTGCTTAATTCACATTTGAATGAAAACACGTGTTTTCTATTCATGTAGTACACGACGGGTGCCACACGTGGAGCATGAACTGCCTACCCTTTAGAGTTTTAGTGGGGTTAGTGTTGTCCGATCATTTCTGTGTAGTGTTTTGTTGATCGTTGTTTGTACTTTTGTTCTTCTTCTTTTGTTCTTCTTTTGGCCATTGCATTCTCTGGCCTTAGATTTACGGCTTTTGATTACCTCTTTAGTAACTTTGATCTAAACTCATCTTCTTGCAATGTAAAGGGACATCATCTATGTGTACAGGACAAATCACATGAACAAGTCGGCTTTAGGACGGGGCGTAAGCGACATGATGCGTCTACGTAAAGCCAACTTGTAACAGCTAATAATGAGCTTTGTTATAAGTGGTTGTTAGTTGCCTGTTGCTAGGCAAGCTTTTCCCGCCAACATTGCCGTATCATATGATGTTCGTGTGGTTTAACAGTAACGCTGCACGACGAGTGCCACTACTAGAGCATGAACTTCTCACCTATCCAAAACACATACGGTCATCTCCGCCCCGATGTGTAGTGGGCTCGCTTTGCTAAATCTTTAGTTTTCTGTTATGAAACGAAAGTTTAAACAGTGTTTTGTCAACGATTGCATTGTTATGTGTTTTTCTTTGATTTACCACTTTAGTATCTTCACACTGTTCTGTCTCCTAGAAATAACCTTCTCGCCTTCTTTTGGTACCTATTCCAAGCCAGAACATTAATTATAACTGCTTTTAGTGTGGTTCCTGTTTATATATATATAACAGAGTTGTGGTTCCTTTATATGACTATATTGAAGAATCGTGGTTTTCTTATATTCTTTGATTATGTTTTTGTGATGTCTGTATTAATTCAATACAGATCGCAAAAATGTCAATGTGATGTGTTTTAATGCATTGTCATGTAAATGTATTGGTCTGCTTTTATTGTCTGTATAAATGGGAAAATTACAACAAAAGAAAAGAAAAGAAAAATAGAATTGTGATTCTTGTTTGTACATATTGTCGCGGAACCAAACGTCAACAATTATATATAAATTAAAGTTAAAAAAACAAACAAAAAGATAATAATATAACATGTATGTTCATCAATCTAAACCTTTGTTGATAATTTCAGGTTTAAATGTCATGTGCACACATTTATTTTTAAAGGTAAACAAAAAAAATATTTGAAACAAGAATGGCAAAATTTAAGTTAAAAGTGAAATATTTCGAGAACCAAATTTGAATTAATTTAACTTTAAAAGTTATGACTTAACCCACAAATCATATAATTACAGTTTTGTTCTTTCCACTGACGTCAATATTCTGTACAGACAAACCTGCTCATGCGGTCACCCCTATTAAGCAGTCACCTGTATTTTAAAAGGCCACCCTTTTCTTGTCCAGTCATAGAAAATGTCATATCAATTGAACCTCTTTTAAGAGGTCACTTGTCTTAATCTTTGTCCCAAGATGACCTCTAAATACAGGTTTGACCGTATTTAATAAACAAAACACCGCCACCGTCTAGTTTTGTATAACTGTATATATAAAAGATCACGCTAGCATCAATTATTATTTCATAAATATGTCTGTAAACAAATGCAACGTACAACAGTTGAGAACAGGAACTAAGCTTTGCGAATGTGTTGTTTTACAACTGGAAGTTTGGGATCTTAGCTCTTGTGATTAGGTCTGCTTTTTCTCCTGCCGAAATTTTCTTCACGGCTTCTATAACCTGTAATATATCGTAAATCAGGTTAACATATTGTTCAAAATATGTATTGTAACTTCTATTTCATATCTTATTCAATCAAATTAAAATTATATGTTTTTGAATCTTTTTATTTTATTACTATTACATGTATTGCGTCCTGGTCGTGATCGTATGGTAGTTGGATTGACAACTTTGCTTTGCAATCAGTGCCTATCACCACTAACGTTGTGAGTTCGAGTCCCACTCAGGCGAAGTGTACTCGATACAACATTATGTGTTAAAGTTTGTTAGTGACTTGCTGCAGATCGGTGGTTTTCTCCAGGTACTCGGGTTTCCTCCACCAATAAAATCTGACCGCCATTATATAACTGAAATAATGTTGAAAGTGTCGTTAAGCACTATACCACAAACTTATTGTTTGTAAACTTGTTTCTTTCGTGAAAATTTCGACAATACCACTTACTGTGCGTTAATCAGTCGATTTACCTATGCATATTTAGACAAAAAGGTTTGAAGATAACAAAGGGGTAATCACAAGTAGGCTACGAGAGTGAAATTGAAATCGATACTTTCATCAGTGAATTATTTATTTCATTTAGCATTGGCTAGAAATATCGATTCATCAGTACATGTTGCATAACGAAATTGTAATATTTATATAAATGTAACTATGTCACTGTTTTAATTTCAGCCATCAAGCTTAATATATAAAGTTTTCTGTAATTTATACATTTTCTTTTGATCTCATGAATTGACTCTTATACTGAAAATCATCAGTCAGTGTGATGTCAAATACATTATAACGCTTCAGATAAAAAAAACAAAACAATATAAAGCCAGTATCGAAGGTCTACACATATATTGTCACTGGTGTCACGTCGGACTCGCTAAGACACTAGCGATAATGTATGTCTCGACCTTCAAATTTGACGTTATTCTATATGTACTTACGTCGTTGTTATAAGGATAGCCTCCAAGTTTAAGTTTAGAAAATATCAGTTCTCCATTTACTTTAATCTCATATGAAGCTGAAAAAAGAACAAAAATTAAAAGTCATAAGCATGACAAAACGCGAGAGTTTAATTAATACCAGTTGTGATGTCCTTTACAATTTTCCCATTAATACGATGTTCGGTTCGTCTTTACCTCCAGTCGTTTGTAGGAGGACTCGTGTCTTATTTACATTGTATTTGTTGTTTTATTACGAATACTGGTGTCCAACACATGATGGGTTGTGTGGTTTTGTTTTGTCTTCGTCTTGTGTACCCTAAGCTGCCAGTATCTCTGGATTGTCTATTTTTTAATGTCACTTTGGTATTCTCTAACGTTTATTTGTTCACTTAAAACACTATAGTTATATCGTGGTAGTCAGTTGCAGGAGGAAATCCGAGTACCCAGAAGTATCTACGGATAGGTGGCAAGTTATTGGCAAGTTTCATCACATACAGAGTATAGAGTACATCTCCCTACGAGCAGGAATCAAACTGACGACTTTATCAGTGATATATACTGATTAAATAGGTCTAAATGTCAGAATTATTGTATTATGTATTATTGTCATCAGATTAATTTCTTCATAGGGGAATTTATGGTGTTTAACGCCACTTTCAACAATATTCCAGTTATACCGTGGCGGTCCGTTTTATTGGTGGAGGAAACCATAGTAAACGGAGATAACCACCGAACTTATGTATAGGCTAAGACATTATCAAGGTTTCAGTCAATACTACTGTCCCTCGGGCAGTCTATACATGCCCTTTAGATAAGTCACTATTACATGAATAATACATGTACATATTATTGACTGCTTACATTGAGGTCCCATTACACTGCTGACATCCGCATCAGGTAGAACAGATATAATAGATTTCTTTAGTTCCTGGTACCTCCCTCCAGAACATCATCCATATCTGAAATTAGAATCAACCATCACATTAACAACTCAAAGACTAATACGGCTAATACAATTGTTGTCAAGGGAGCCACATTCTGTAGTTCTTAACATCTCCCCCCAAAACATCACCCATTCATGAGCCCTTCTACAAACAACTGGAGGTAAAGACGAACCGAACATAGTTTTTATTCAGAAATTGTAACTATCCGTTTACTAAATTGGCAGGCTGGGTCAGTTTCTGCAGTTATGGATATCTCCCTCAAAAACATATCCTCAAATGAAATAAATTAGTTAATAGTTGTAATTAACAATCACGTTATTTAATTCAAAGACAGAAGCAATTATTTGTTTTTGGGATTGCCTAATTTTACCAACATTGTTTCTGATCAGGTTAATTAAATATCTCCAACGAAACGCTTGTAATGAGGCTAATTTGAAAAACTGTATTAACAGGAAAAGACATTAAGTAAATGATCTCATTAGAGTAGCATATTACTACATGACAAAGCTTAAATATTGACGGTAAACAATGTCATCAATATCAACCAAACGAACAACAACCCCTCACCCCAATGCACCGAACACAAAAAAAAAAATAAGCAAAATAAAAACAAAACAAAAACAAAAACAAACAAACAAAAAAACAACACTACAAATGACTTTGGAAATCCAGGATCTGGCTTGGAAAAGATGCAGAAAAAAAGAAGAAAAAATTACTTTTAAATTATAATCTTAGCATGTCTTTGTAAAAAGTCAAATAGATTGAATGAGGGATCTAATGTTGTATACCATCATTACCATGCCGGCATTCTCAGATAAATGTCAGTTACTTCCAGACTTGGTGGACAGGAAAGCTCCATCATATTTAACAAACTGACCGTAAACCTGCCATGTGTATTGTAGTTTCTGAAAATCTTAAAGCACAAGATGCCAGAGGTGAATCCACTCGGCCACGTAGGTCCCTTAGAGCGTATGGACAGGACAACGTTAATGTAATATTACACTTATACATGGTGTGCAAGTAAATATTTGTAAATTATGTAAGATCACCATGCAGGGTCAGATTTTATTATTGGATTTATTCAATATATTGTCCTTCTTTCTTTGTTGTAAAACCAATCAAACCAATCAATATGAAATTAAATACATTTGTATATGTAATTGACTTAATTATTCTGCTCAAAATTGGGCGTCATGATTGACAATAAAAGATTTGTAGTTTGTAAACAAGTAAATAACAATCAACAAACAATGATACCATATAAAACAATATCGTAATGATGTACTTACTGATATTCCACAACTACTTTTGCCGCCATTTTGATCTTCTTGTGTATCAACCCGATGAAAGTCCGCAGTAATTTGACTGTGTGATTGATTATTGTATTCTTCAAATGACCTTCACATTGCATTAAACATTATATGTCTATTTAAACCCAATTTTACTTAAATCGTGACCGTTATTTAATAGCGAATCAATATTAAAATCTAAATATAGTTGAGACTTAAAATATTATATACTTTTTAAACGGTAAGATTTTATTTCTGGTATGTGTTGTCGTTACACCTGCAAGACATTTTTTTCGGTAGATTTTTTTTTATTTATAAAATAATGTTAAAATGCTATTTCTAACTAACCATATATTTATATTAGACATAACATAGCTACAAAAAGGACAATTCTATTGAATGTCATATTTTTGCAGGAGTTGTCTCTCTTTGGAAGATATGCTTGTGTAATTTCAATTGGGGGGGGGATTTATGCAAAGAAAAACCAATACTTTATGTTGAACGATAAAAGTATCATAACATGCATCCATTTGTCTGAAGAAAAAATAATATGTTTTGTTGACTGAGTGGTAACCAATTCGTTCAATCATAATTTTGCTTTCCAAATGTTACTGAAATTAAAATTATTTTTCGTCTGACGAATAGTCATTTAGAGAACATTTATTTTCAAGGATACATATTTATTTAAAATGGAATGTGAATTTGTTTAATATATATCAAAGGGAAAACAAGAGTTTGATGTTAATATATGTCTTTATATGTTTTCTCAAATAACAGTAACTCAATTACGGTTCAAATAACAGAAATTATTCTATATTAGTAAATTCTTTAGTATAGATTTCTACCTCAATCATTTTTTAGAATAAAAAGACGTATTCACCTCCCCAGATTTAATATTCACCGCGGTAAATGTCACGTGTTACTATTTTTGGAACATCGGGATTTTTTTTTTAGGAATGTTCTATTTTAATCAACCATTGTAAACAAAATGTGGTCTGTAGATGCAGACGTATCGCCGGTGTCCTAAACCAAGATTTGCCACTTTGTCGAACGGAACATTAAAAAATATATTAAATGATGAAGATTCAGTTAAAAACATGGTGATGTAAACAATAATGTAGCACTACATCAGGACAGTGGACATGCAACTTTTTTTTATTTCAGAATACCACTATTTCTTCAAAATATAGAATAAAACAATTACTGTCTTTTGATTCTGTAAATGTGTGGATTAATTGACTTTTGAAAAAAAATGATATTCACTTCGCCCTTTCGGGCTCAGTGAATATCATTTTTTTCAAAAGTCAATAAATCCACACATTTACCTCATCAAAAGACAGTAATTGTATAGTGTTATATAGAGGACCATGCAATATTATAATACATTTTTTACGTCGGTGAGATAAAAACAATCACTTCACAGTGAAAATAACATGCATTATTTATTTCCAAATGTAAAGTCACTTTTGTCGGAAAGTAAAATCTCTGAGCGCGGCGTACAACAGAAACACTATGTTGTATTTTAATGTTTCTTTGGGCTTACATTCGTATTTCTATAATGAAACATTTCTGAATACAGCACTAAATAAATTGTAATCCTTTATAAACTGATTTGTTACACGGTTTTAATGTTTTAATGTTGTTCGTGTTGCTCTATCTTTAGTGTTAGATGTCATGTTTAGTAGATCGTCGTTTGTCCTTTTTCTTTTAGTCATTGTATTGTCTGTCCTTCTTTGAGTTACGGCTTGGTGATTACCCCTCTGATACACAGGCACTTGTTTCTGTAAAAAATATATACCATATACCTAATATTATACCAAGGTACTTAAGTTTCAATTTTGATTGCAACTACCATCGCGACAATTTCGCTATTTTTCGCCTCAACGGACGTCAGGATGGCATCGAGCCTATAATCACCTTATTCTACAAAAATTTATCTACAAAATGATGTATAACATGACTGCTTTTGCTGAACCTCAGCAGTGTAATAGAGCATAACACCTACGTCTTGTCCAGACATCAGGGAAAACAGTCGTGAGATGGAAATATCGGCCGCAGTGAATGCAAGGTAAGCATTTTGATTGGTTGATATGATAGTATAAAAATATAAACCCTTACATCGTGGAAAAGTGAAACATTAATTAGCAGATTATAATTAAATAGAAGAACTTTTCCATGTAATTTTGATTGCATAAATTTTAGAATTCATTAATTGTTCTTTGATAATAATAACAGATTTATTGAAATATTTTTTTTGTAATTATACATTCACTGCGGCCGATATTTCCATCTCACGACTGTTTTCCCTGATATCTGGACAAGACGTAGGTGTTATGCTCTATTACACTGCTGAGGTTCAGCAAAGGCAGTCATGTTATACATCATTTTGTAGATAAATTATTGTAGAATAAGGTGATTATAGGCTCGATGCCATCCTGACGTCCGTTGAGGCGAAAAATAGCGAAATTGTCGCGGTGGTAGTTGCAATCAAAATTGAAACTTAAGTACCTTGGTATAATATTAGGTATATGGTAATATGGTATATATTTTTTACAGAAACAAGTGCCTGTGCTCTGATATCTTCAAACTTAACTTAAATAAAGTCCCAATTGTTGAAGCTAAACCTGTATAAACAGAACACCAAAGTTTGTCTAACTCTATAAACAGAACACCAAAGTTTGTCCAACTCTATAAACAGAACACCAAAGTTTGTCTAACTCTATAAACAGACCACCAAAGTTTGTCCAACTCTATAAACAGACCACCAAAGTTTGTCTAAAGGAGGTTCGGTTTAGACAAGTTTCACTGCAGCTGAATATACGCATTAACATAATAAAGATAGAAAGCTAATCTTCCTATAACATATGCCGCTCGTGTGCGAACTATGCTTTGAACCCTATGTTTCGGACACTATGCATTCGTAAGTTAACACACATACTTATCATGACAATTGTATGCAATATAGGTCATAATCATATTCCAGCGGCGTAGGCATTGACATGACAGGAGAAAATAAGGGGGTGCAAGTTTTAGTGGTTGTTTAGAAAGTGTGTGTTTGGGGGAAGTGATCAAGTTTGTCTGTGATTTGCGTCAGATCAGTGGTTTCTATGAGCTAACCCGATTTTCTCCAACGATTTAATTTACCACGATGATATGGCAGCATGATTATTAAGAATGAGATGGCATACTTCTTACCCTAGCACCAACTCTCACAGAAACATAGTGATTTGATCTCTGGTATTAGATCGTGGGTTAATTTCGAGGTCGGTCTGGTCAAACAAAAGATTATAAATTTGTATATTCTTCTACTCATTTGACCAAGTAACATTAGTAAATTAAAACCAAAACTATTTGTTCTTAGTCAGAATAATGTGACCAAATGGAAAATGTCTACATCTGTGCTATTGCTTTGTTGAGTTAATTCTATATTAAAAAGACTGCTCAGCGAACAAAGCATGTTTCACTTTGTCAGCAAAAAGGATATTGTTTTCGCCGTGAAATTGCATTATACACTAACTCAGCATCCCTTTAATCCGTGAAATGCATACAATTCCACAATATTATCCAGGCGATTTGATTTAGAGTCAAGGAAAACGGAGAAAACTGGCGAAATGCCACAAGTAATTAACACACCTTGTCTCACTCATTTATATCATATATACCTCAGATTCGCGCCCGGTTTTGTAAATTGCAAAAAGGGTGCACTCGACTCGCAACCGCAAGTGATAAAGTTTACCAGTTGCTTGCACATGATCGGTGATTCTCTCCAGGTAATCCGGCTTCATCCACCACTAAAACTGGTCGCCATGATATAGCTGAAATATTCCTGAAAGTGGCGTTAAGCGCCAAAAATCAGATCAAATCATATACCTCAGATGAGCTCAATACCAAAATTACTGGATAGTGTTGATAAATATTAATCCAATGATCAAACTGTTGTAGCCATGACGATAACCATAGCCGATTTTGGCTATACTGCTACGGCCCCCTTTTGCTTACTTGCTTCCAAAGACGTTTAGGAAAAGCTTGAAGATACCAAAGGAGTAATCAGAAGCCGTAAATCAACGGACAGACAATACTATGGCCAAACGAAAAAACACAAACAAGTCAATCATCTACAAAAAGAGTTTGAATATACCAAAGGGGCAATCAGAATCCGTATATCGAAGAAGAACAAACAACACAATGACCAAAAGAAAAAGTACAAAAGTACAAACAACGATCTACAAAACATACATATAAAACTAAATATCGATTAACATGAACTCCAATAAAACAGGGTGTGAACTCAGGTGCCCCGGAAGGGTAAGCAGTTCCTGCTCCACTAGTGGCACCCGTCGTATTAATCTAGTTACAAGCACTATATAGAAAACCAAAGATTGATACAAATTATTATACTGCTTTCCAGTCTGTTGACCATGAGTGTACCTGATCAATGTTTTTTGCTTTCCGGTCTGTTGACCATGAGTGTACCTGATCAATGTTTTTTTTATCGGAGGCCCGTCGTGCACACTAAATTAGAAATCTACGTTTTTATACGGTCTAAATATAGAAAAAAAAATGACGAAATAGAAATAACAGCACAAATCATTTAGGGTCGTTTTATTTAGTAATTAGTCAGACCACACATTTAAATGTTTACATACAAAACAAACAGCGTCATTAATATGTCTTAATACATAAAGTCATTCACAGAACGTCTTTGTTTTTATTTTTTGGTTATTGGTTTCACCATAATGCTAATGCACGTCCATCTCTGACTTTCGATTTATTTCGGACTTTACGGTTGCTCTTCCATGATTCTCCTAATAGTTTTACTGCTTTTTCCTGTAAGAGCAAAACAACATAAGTGAAACATAAACACAGGGAACAGGACAAAAAATCACAACGCAATGAAACATGAAAATAAGATAAAAATAGGCATGACGAAATATCAGATATAAAAAACAGTAAGAGAGAATCAACAAAAGTGAGAGGTTAAAACATTGATTTATTGATTGGTGTTCAGCTCCAACATTAGCAGTATTTTATCTATATGTTGGCTTGGGGTAAAAACACAAAGAATAATAATTATAATGTCAATATCATAATTAATTGCTATCCGAATTTGTGATATGCTCTTTCTCATATGATTATCCATATACTAAGCTTCTCATAGATATCCTTAGCGCATTTTGGCTACTCTATTGAACCGTTTGGCTTTCAAATCTTACGACTTTGATCGTACCTGGTGAACGTTTTTCTCAGAAGCAGATCGTGCACATTAAATTTGATATCTACGTTTTCAATTCTATCTAAATACCTTACTAAGGTCTCCCTAAATACCTTACTAAGATCTCCCTAAATACCTTACTAAGGTCTCCCTAAATACCTTACTAAGGTCTCCCTAAATACCTTACTAAGATCTCCCTAAATACCTTACTAAGGTTTCCCTAAATATCTTACTAAGATCTCCCTAAATACCTTACTAAGGTTTCCCTAAATACCTTACTAAGGTCTCCCTAAATACCTTACTAAGATCTCCCTAAATACCTTACTAAGGTTTCCCTAAATACCTTACTAAGGTTTCCCTAAATACCTTACTAAGGTTTCCCTAAATACCTTACTAAGGTCTCCCTAAATACCTTACTAAGATCTCCCTAAATACCTTACTAAGGTTTCCCTAAATGTCATCTTACTTCAATAATGTTTAGTATATTTTCATTGGGTTCTTTTCGTTCACTTGGTAACCTGAAATCCTACCGAGACATGAATGGAATATTGTTATTGTAACATGAATGCATTCTTTTCTTTTGATATTTTTATGGTTTATATACCAGAATGTAAGCAACAACTAAGAACTATATTATAATATAATACACGCAGATACGAGATATTGAACACTTTAAATCTGGTCTGTATTACTCTCAGAGAGCCGTGCAATAATCAACGACCTAGGTGTGATATTGCAAGGCTTCATGTTAAAAATTAATTATACAACGGTTTTCCGAGTTAAACAGTTAAGCAATCTCAAGTTTCGCATTCGATTGTTTAACCTTTTTACTAGGAAAACCATGATATAAATATTACCTATATTATGGAATTGTAGACCAGTAATATATTTTACATCTTTGTCGTCAATGTTTATTCGATACAAATTTTGTGATAAAGGTTGCCACGTCACTAATGGCATGGTCGTTGTTTTCTCTGAGTAAGTCGATTTCATCCAAGAATAAAGCTGAACTATATGACACATATCTGATATATTGTTGATGTGGCGCTAAACATCAATAAACAATAACCAATACGTACTTGATATTCTACTTCCTGTTTTGTGACCTTGTGGCGTCTCCAGAAATACTACAATAATAATTAGCATATCACACTATTTAGTGATAAACAAATAATACCACACTATCAACTACAAAATCAAATATCAAAATCACAGAAAAAGGCGAAATCGAAACTCCTAACTTACAAGTATACTTTGATTCTTTGGTACATGCACGTCAATATAAAGTGGCGGGATTAAGCTAGTTTTATTCAACCCAACAGTGATATAATTATATATGTGATATATTAGGGCACCTTAACTTTATGTCCAGCGCGTTAGACCAATCGACCAACATCCACTATGTAAAAATATAGCTTCAACAGTCGGATTTTTTTTAATGAACGTAGACAAAGACACGATTATGCTGTATAACGCCACTTTCAACAATATTTCAGTTATATCGTGGCGGTCAGCTTTATTGGTGGACGAAATCGGAGTACCCGGAAAAAACCATCGACCTGTCGCCGGTCACTGACAAACTTTATCACATAATGTTGTATCAAGTACACCTCGCCATGAGCGGGATCCGAACTTACAACATACCACTAGGTGCTAGGAACTGATTGCACATGTAGTTGTAAATCCAACTACCACACGATCTCGACAACGACGCCCCCTTTTAGAGTATGCAGATTGTACATACTCATCTAGTATGCCCTACACCTTTACCAACATTTTACATTATTATAATACGTTTGTATTGAATTAATTCACAACTATTAGGTGACTTTAGCCGATTTTCACGTTCCTGTTTAAGGCCTATGGTGTACTTGGTCTCAAAACTTTTAAAAATATTTGTCTTTCCAAAATTTCCACTTTGAACATACCTGATGAAGGTTAATCCAGAAACGTGTCGTGTACACTAAATTAGATATCTACGTTTTTCTTAAGATAGTGATACGTTTTGATCGTCTTTGACATGATATGCGCTTCAATGTATTTTGCTGGATATACATACATGTACCTGACACATTTACTATAACTAAAAAGTTACTGGTCGATACCTCTGATGGTGGACAATTAGTCCCCGAGGGTATCATCCGCCCAGTAGTCAACGATTCGGCACGGGACATGGTTTATTAGATATATCTACTGAAATTTACAGTTTCTAAAATATGTAATTATTAATAAAACTAGGGTCCTTTTATCTCAAGCACAGATGATCTTAGCCAATTTTGGCAGTCCTGGTTACGCCTTTTGTTTTTAAGTTATTTTTCTTTCCAATCTGTCGATTTTGAGCGTACCTCATGAAGGTTATTCCAATAACACGTCATGAACACTAAATTAGATATTTACGTTTTTATTACTGCATACAACTCATACAAGCCTATCACCAATACGGCGTGGGTTCGCACCCGGCTTTGTAAAATTACAAAAAAGGGTGCACTCGACTCGCAGCCCAAAATGATAAAGTTTACCAGTTGTTTGCCCAATGGTCGGTGGTTCTCCCCGGGTACTCCATCTTCTTCCACCATTAAAACTGATCGCCATGATATAGCTGAAATATAAGTGGCGTTAAGCACCAAAAATCAATCAAATTAAGCAACCAACAACATAATAAATTATTTCTGATTGTGAGGTTGAAGTTTGTACTCATGTAATTGTATGGTCGGCAACACGAATTGATTGATCATTACGATTAACTTATCGTGGAATTTCTTTATCAATACAAATTAATTATTAGTATTTTTAAGAGCGAATCTGATATGGACCTGATAATCCTTTGTCGAGGAGAGCTACTAGTAGCCTCTGGCTGTATGTAATCCTCTTGAAACAAATAAAGAATTAAATTAAATGTTGTATCGAGTTCACCTCGCCATGAACGAATCAATCATACTTACTAAAGTATGTCACTTGGACAATCTGGTGAAACTGACAACATATAGGTATACAAGACGAAGAACACAACACAATATGTGTTGGTAACCACTATACACAAACTAACACAAAATAATGTATAAGACATGATCCCTCGTACAACTGAACATTCTTATAATACCTACATAAGAAGAGTTTGAAGATACCACTGGGGTAATCAGAATCCGTAAATTGAAGAATAATATACAATACAATGACCAAAAGAAAAAGTACAAACGGACAACAACGGTCTACAAAACATACACATAAAACTAAAGATCGAGTAATACGAACCACACTAAAATGCGGGGATAAACCCAGGTGCTCCTGCAGGATAAGCAGTTCATGTTCCACTGGTGGCACTCGTCGTTTTTTAGATTTACACCTGTGACGAGTCAATCATACTTACATTGCCTACGACTATGCTAAAGTATGTCACTTGGAATACACAATATATAATTATAAAAGTGTAG
>MJUT01017222.1:79649-91467 GCA_002080005.1 Gigantidas platifrons | reverse complement strand
AATGTAGGTAGATACAATGGTTGCGATTCAAAGCGAAGTTAACATGGTACCTGATACAAACATGTTATCGTTGATTTCTGTGTGTGATAAGAAGAGTTTGAAGATACGAAAGGGGTAATCAGAATCCGTAAATAGATTGATTGATGATTGATTGATTGGTGTTTAACGTCCAACGAGCAATTAGAAGGAGGACTGACAACACAATGGCTAAAAGAAAAAGTACAAAACGACAAACAACGATCTACAAAACATACATATAAAACTAAAGATCTTGTAACATAAACCCCTCTAAAATCCGGGAGTGAACTCATGTCCTCCGGAAGGGCAAGCAGTTTCTGCTCCACTAATGGCACCCGTCGTGTTAGTATAGTTACAACCCTGGTGATAAGTCATGAATGAGGAGAGGTCAGTTTGCTAGAAGCTGACTTCTGGTCCTATTTCGCATATATTCCCTTCGAATTCTATGAATAAATGAAACCAATTGTGTATAAATAGAGGGAGGTATGATGTTCAACGCCACTTTCCAAAACATTTCAGCTATATCGTGGCGGTCAGTTGTATTGGTGGCAGAAACTCGAGTACCCGGAGAAAACTATTGTAAGTAACTGACAAACCATATCACATAATGTTGTATCGAGTACACTTCGCCATGAGCGAGATTCGAGCTAGCAACATTGGTGGTGATAGGCGCCGATTCCATAGGTAGTTGTAAATTCAACATCCATTCGACCCCGGACATGGCGGCCCCTATATAAATAGATCATATAGTCAAACCTGTATTAAGTGGTCACTTTCGGTACAAAGAAAATGTGGCCTTACAAGACAGGTGACCTCATAAAAGTGGTTCAATTCATATGAAATTTTCTATGACAGGACAAGAAAAAGTTGACATTTTAATAGTGAGCAGCAACATGTGTGTAAGGGGATGAATCAATATATGATCAGTACCAACCGGAAATGGATTCTAAGTTTCGGCATAGAATGGACAATCGGAGTGAAGTACAGGAAATAGCCTTTTAATTTGAATAAAAAATAACTATCCAGCTTAAAAATAACCAAAACAAAATTAGCAAGGAAGCCGTACAGCTTCTTTACATGATACGATTAATTTATTTAAAAAATGGACACTCGCTAGACCTTCTTGTTTCGCCCCTACAGAACGATCGGCCCTAAAAAAAAGTCGTCCCCGATATATCTCTGCCCCAAAAAAAAAAACGTTGTCCCCGATATATCTCGGCCCAAAAAATCTCATTTACAATAGAATTAACTGGGTAAATCGAATTGAAGAACAAAGAAAAAAAATCAAGAATAATGAAGAAAAGAAGCCAATACTACTATTTGTACATGTACATGTCTATGCGTAGATGCGATGCTCGCATGTAGGCTGTGCCTAATCCATATTACAGGTGAATGCTTAATAGAGGTGACCGCATGGACAGGTTTAACTGCATATTAATACTCACAAGCTTGGTCAGATATGATATCTTTGGTAAACTTTGATTGGTTACAAATCTAAACGTTACGCCTGTAAGTGTTAATGTAAAACCAAGCTGTAACCTGTTCTGTGGTTTGTCATTACCGACAGCAAATGTAGTGAATGATAATAGACTGATGATTGTCTGAAATAGAAAAATAAAAACAAATGTAGTGAATGATAATAGACCGATGATTGTCTGAAATAGAAAAATAAAAACAATTGTAGTGAACGATAATAAACTGATGATTGTCTGAAATAGAAAAATAAAAAACAAATGTAGTGAATGATAATAGACTGATGATTGTCTGAAATAGAAAAATAAAAACAATTGTAGTGAATGATAATAAACTGGTGATTGTCTGAAATAGAAATAACAACAAATGTAGTGAACGATAATAGACTGATGATTGTCTGAAATAGAAAAATAAAAAACAAATGTAGTGAACGATAATAAACTGATGATTGTCTGAAATAGAAAAATAAAAACAATTGTAGTGAATGATAATAGACTGATGATTGTCTGAAATAGAAATAACAACAAATGTAGTGAATGATAATAAACTGATGATTGTCTGAAATAGAAATAACAACAAATGTAGTGAACGATAATAGACTGATGATTGTCTGAAATAGAAAAATAAAAACAAATGTAGTGAATGATAATAGACTGATGATTGTCTGAAATAGAAAAATAAAAAACAAACAATTGTAGTGAACGATAATAGACTGATGATTGTCTGAAATAGAAATAACAACAAATGTAGTGAACGATAATAGACTGATGATTGTCTGAAATAGAAAAATAAAAACAAATGTAGTGAATGATAATAAATGATGATTGTCTGAAATAGAAATAACAAACAAATGTAGCAATAAAATAATGACCGTTCACGTTCCTGGGAATTTCATTAAAGAAGTGGCGGGGTTAAACAAAGTAAGCGATAATCAACTGATGATTGTCTGAAATGGACAAATAAAGCAAATGTAGAAATAGAATGAAAAACAAAAAATACAGCATTGTCGGAACATTTTCAAAATCCAATACAAAACCGTTGAAAATGAAACCTTTAACACACATAATTATATGACCGCTCACTTTCCCTACTTGGTCCGTATGGGCATTTCATTAGAAAGAGGATCAGGTTAACCTAGTTTTATAGGCCCAAAATAAACGATAATGAACTGTATATTGTCTAAAAGGAAAATAAAAACAATTTTCTCTTTGATATTTTCTCCTCTTAAACTTGTTTAGCGATGCCCGAAAACTGATACTATTCCCGCTAGAAACTTGATGCCATCACAATAACTGACCCCAATCTTATCATTTATTTACATCATTTGTAGGGTTGTTATCAAGCTCATTGGCACATCTTATCGTTTAAAAACCTAAACAATATTTTAAAGGGCAATACCATTAACATTTTATTTCGTGTATCAGATATTTTCAGATAGCATCGAAAAGATTATCACTCTCTTATTTCGTCACATGATGGATATTTGAAGCGGAAACCCAAAAGAACAACCAGCATTAGAAAGGCGCTGTGTCCCTTAAAAGAATGCTGTATAACGATATAATACATATAGTGGATAGCCACACCATCAACATAACAACAAAAACACGAGGAATCAGGATTCATTTCAACCAAGAAATACGTTGTTTAAGAAGGGTTTGAAGATACCAAAGGGGTAATCAGAATCCGTATATCTAAGAAGATGACAACACAAAGACCAAAAAAAAAAGTACAAAAGGACAAACAACGATCTACAAAACACACACATAAATCTAAAGATCGAGTAACATGAACCCCACTAAAAACCAGGGGTGAACTCGGAAGGATAAGCAATTCCTGTTCCACTAGTGACACCCGTCGTGTTAATCTAGTTACAAACCCGGTGATAAGTCATGAATGAGGAAAGGGCCGGGAAGTGCTTATGGGAGGTGTAAAATTGATATACATATAAATAACTTTACCATGATAATTAGTATATTCCACACAAAGAATCCGAATTGTCTTACTGCCAATGCCTTGATGGTAAGTAATGGAAATGATATATTTTTAGACTCTGAGAATTCCTTGGTCATCTGTTTTGCTTCCGTAACGACGAAGTCTTTAAGTTCCCATTCTTGGACGTCAACAAAACATGAAACGTTAAGTGAGCTGAGTTCTTGTTCATCTTCTAAGATTTCTAGTTCTTGAATAGGATGTTCTGATGTCAGTACAACACTTATATCCTACAAAATACAAATAGTCAATAAATGTAGATTATAACATGGAATGTTTCACATCATACCCTTTATCAGCCCTACGTCATGATATCAGTCCGAGAGCCGATAGGCTGAAGGGATGATATATGAACGAGGGATGATAAAGGTTATGGTATGAGAAATGACATGTTATCATATACTTCAACAGTTTTAACAGGGTAAAAAATTGCGATATTATATACACGTATATGATAAATGTAGTTATTAAATGACTAAAAAATCTACTTTCTTGATTGGTCAAAACCATACATCGATCTCCTTTTGTTTATCAAACATTATGATCACCGTGCAGTCGTGCACTAGAGGAGGACAATACTAGTAATAATTAGTGTATCATAGCTGCAAGTACTCAAATATAAATCGGTGAAATCCTGCTGGCGTTCGATTTTAATCGAGGGTGTATTTTTGCATGTTATACATACATAACTCAAGTCATCTAATATAACATTTGTTGACTTTTGATATCGGCTTACACGATATTTATCAACCCTAGAAGTGATAATAACCTTGGCCGTTGGTCTCGGTCATTATCATTTCTTCTAGGTTGATAAATATTCGTGTGAACCTTATCACAGGTCTTTAATTGTATATTGTTTTCTTCAGTCAGTAGCCAGCAATATTAGAAAACATGGGTTGGGAATGTCACTAAGAACATGAGAGCAAACATGGCATACATAAACAGTTGTTCGTATGAATGAAAATATAATGAATTATATAATATTGGTGGGGTCCGTGGTGCTCATCTTTTCCAGTTTTCTGCGTTGTATTTTTTGTTTTGTTTTTCTTCGTTTTCCCAATGTTGTCAGTGTTTCAGGATTGTCCATTCTTGATTGTCTCTGCCGTTTTCTCTATCTCTTACTCTCACGAATTAGCATATCTGTGTGTCGGTTTTAAATCTTTTTAGAGGAAGTTTTTTTTTTATCTTTTCCTTCTTTGGAATCGTCATTTAATTGGTTTGTGGCTAACGTAGTATCACTGACAAGGAACTTCGCTAACACGTGAAGAGTACCCATTTAAAATTAAAAACACACAAATATAACACCGTCAGAACAGTTCTAAAATCTCATATGATATCATAGATACAAAGACCAAATCTATATCCTAACACACAAATGCAGGATCGATGATTTGATTTTATTTGATTTTTGGAGTTTTAACGCCAATTTCAACAATATTTCAGCTATATCATGGCGAACAGTTTTAGTGGTAGAGGAAGCCGAAGAGAACCACCGACCATGGGAAAGCAACTGGTAAACTTTACCACTTGCGACTGTGAGTCGAGTGCACCCTTTTTGTAATTTACAAAGTCGTGCGCGAACCCATGCCGTATTGGTGATAGGCTTGTATAAGTTGTTAGATCCAACGACCTAACTCATTGAACCACTCGGGCCTCCGTGATTGATTGGTGTTTAACGTCAATTCCGGCAATATGTCAGCTATATCGTGGTGTCATTAGGTGTAAAAACAATAATTAATTTCCTTCCAACACCATATATGTTCTAAAACATACAGGATTCCTCTACATTCTGTCAAAATGTCATGTCATTTTTAAAGTCTTCTAGTGAAATGTCGTGCTCTGGGACACCCTCTACTTTTAACATAACAACGTCATTCCCGGGAATTCAGTATGCTAAGGGCATACATCAAGACCTCCATACAGGATTAAGATACAACTACAATGTACATGCAACCACATTTGGGATCAAAATAAGACCTATATAATTGACCTTCAATTACCTGAAAGTGGCGTTAAACACCAAAATTCAAAATTCAAATTCAATTACCAATTTTATTTATGCAATTACATTTAACATTTTTCAAAATACAACAAAGTGAAATTTACTTTTTTTTTCTGTAAAAAGGACTAAGTTATTGTATATGTTATAAGCTCAGATTTGTGAATTAGTGGTTTGGCACCTAAATATAATTATTTATCTAAATGTATGACATAAAACCAAAAACACAACGTACCTGGAAATCAAATGGGAAATTTTTCAGTTCCAACATTTCTGCAAATGTTCCTTTAATTCTCCGCTTCTCCACAATAAAAGCTTCGCCAGTTTTACTGAAACTGACCTCTTTCCATGTCGACTGTTTAGGACTACCCAGCACATTCTGTACTACTAGCTTGGGATTCCAGTATTGGTCTAACTTTGCTGTTCCTGAACTCTAAATATAATTAGAATATGAAACATGTATAGGCATTAATTGATTGATTGATTGATTTTTAGTGTTTAGCGCCATTTTCAACAATATTTCAGCTATATCATGACGACCAGGTTTAGTGGTGGAGGAATCCGGAGTACCCGGAACGAACCACCGACCATGGGCAAGCAACTGGTAAACTTTATCACTTGCGGCTGCGAGTCGAGTGCACCCTTTTTTGTAATCTACACAGCTGGGCGCGAACCCACGCCGTATTGGTGATAGGCTTGTATGAGTTGTTAGATCTAGCGACCTAACTCATTGAGCCACCCGGGCCCCTTATAGGCATTAAGATATGTATTAAATTAGCAATAGGATGTTTCTACCATCGTTGTAATGAGATTTTAGATTTTTTTCTTACAGTGTGATATGTATTTTTTATTATTTTTATTTTATTAGGGCCTGGGTGGCTCAATGAGTTCGGTAGTTGGATTACCTAACAACTCATACAAGCCTATCACGAATACGGCGTGGGTTCGCGCCCAGCTTTGTAAATTACAAAAAAGGGTGCACTCGACTCGCAGCCGCAAGTGATAAAGCTTACCAGTTGCTTTCCCAGGGTCGGTGGTTCTCTCCGGGTACTTCGGCTTCCTCCACCACTAAAACTGGTTGCCATGATATAACTGAAATATTGCTGAGAGTGGCTTTAAACACCAAAAAGGAAATGAAATGATATTGTTATTTTATTGTATCTATAATAACAAATTAAATGTAGCATGTCTAGCGGGAAAAGCCGCATGCTTAGTTTTTACCTTTCTACCTGTTGTCTATTGTACTGTATAAACATTGTAGAAGAGTTTGAATGCACCGACGGGGTAATCAGATCCGTAAATAGAAAAGGGACAGACAACACAATGGCCTCAAGAAAAAGGACAAACAACAATCTACAAGACATATATATAATAACTAAACATCTAGCAATACGATCACAATGACACTTCTTTTTCTTTATAGTTCCGCGCTCCATCAACGTACTGATGATAACCTGCCGGCCACTGATGTCACTGATACCGCGCGTACGTTGGGTCCAATTTAATATATACTAGAGATCAAATTCAGAAGTTATTTCATTTTTCGTTCATGGCTTTATCCATTTTCCAAAAACACGTGCATCACGTGGCATATCACCTCGAAGTTTTGAATAGTGTGCGTTAATTACACAACATTTTATTTATAGACGATTACGACAGATGTAGAAATGTCCATTAACCCACAACTCACAAATATATGCGTCATCCACGTTGATTGAAATGTATGTGTGTACATGCATAAACATTTATTTAATTTGGTTACTGTGAAGACGTGCATTATATACTGACGAATCGTATTTCACGCTGAATATATCAGATTGACGACAATGTGGTTTTTTTACGTTGAGGTGAACGATTGTACTGACGCTTCTGTAAAGAAAAACAACAGATTCAAGGGATCTCCCATTACTAGATAACACCTCTCAAGGGATCTCCCATTACTAGATAACACCTCTCAAGGGATCTCCCATTACTAGATAACACCTCTCATGATCATCCGCGACAATCTTGCAGATTATGAATTAATCGCCTATGACGTATTTGGACTCTGTTATATTCAATGAGTTGGGGTCAGAGGTGACTACTCGTTTTGTTGATATTGATGTAATAGCTGACCGCCATTTTCTTTTCAGAATTGTAATTTTTGGATGTTATTATATCAGGTATATTGTATTATGAAAAGAATGTTTAATTGGTGATTATCAACAAGTCCACAAATTATCAACAAGTCCACCAATTATCAACAAGTCCACCAATTATCAACAAGTCCACCAATTATCAACAAGTCCACCAATTATCAACAAGTCCACCAATTATCAACAAGTCCACAAATTATCAACAAAGCGAGCACTCACCTCTCACCTCAGCTCATTGGACACAAAAGGACCATGGCATATGGCGTTGAAGAAGAGTTTGAAAATACCAAAAGCGCAATCAGAATCCGTATATCGAAGAAGAACAGACAACACAATAGCCAAAATAAAAAGTACAAAATGACAAACAACGATCTACAAAACATACATATAAAACTAAAGAGATCGGGTAACACCAACTCCACTAAAAACCTGGGGTGAACTCAGGTGTTCCGGAAAGGTAGGCAGTTCCTGCTCCACTAGTGACACCCGTCTTTTTAATCTAGTTACAAACCCGGTACTAAACACGGGTCCTGGCTTGGGACAGGTACAACATTTGGCGGTGATAAAACTGTATTCAGTGATCGTATGTTACTGTTTTCATTTGACATTGTGAGTTATATTATAAACATCATGTTACCTTTCCATGATCAAGACTTGGTTCCCGCCATCTTGCCTTAATAAAGACATCTGCTGAAAACTGTTCTTTAACCGTTTCGATGTTACTAATCTTCAGATATGTTACCTTGATAAATACAGATTTCTGAAAAAGGTCAAAGTTCAGTTAATGATTTATCAAGTTTTTTTTACACAAGTCTACTCTCAAAAGATGCCAAGATTTGATACAGACTTCTGAAAAATAAACAACGCTCAAAATACAGAATGATTAGTGTTTAACGCCAACTTTAGCAGTATCTTGGCTATATCGTGACGCTCAAATTACAATGTTTTATGCATTATCCGTTATAATTACACATGGCCACTATCAATAGAGGCAAATGATAAAAAGACCTGATATTAAAAACTGACGTAACTTTATTTAAAGACAAATAAGTAGCTGTAGATAAAAGGCAAAAAATACTAGTACACAATTTTTAAAAACACAAAAACTAAAGCTATCAAATATCCATGTGTGTGTGTGTGTGTGTGTGTGTTCTACGCCCCGATTTGGCTGAATATTGAAAGTGGCACAAAAGTAGGATTCAAAGACTTTATTTCATTATCATTCAAATGTGCTAAAATCAGTACTGTCGCTTACATAAATTTTCCAGAAATATCAAAGCTGCATACCATTGAACGAATTATCTGATGAAACCCCAGCACTGATTGGAGGAAAATAATAATTTAGATCTATGGTAACTTTTACACATGATTTGGTATTGGGGCTCGAATCCAGTGACATTGATGTCTTCCTCGCTAGTCCCCTCCATAGAATAGTCCTGTGCATGGAATATAGACATTTTTGTGAAGAGTTTGAAGATACCAAAGGGTAATCCGTATACTAGTATCGAAGAAGGACAGACAACACAATGACCAAAAGAAAAAGGACAAAAGGACAAACAACGATCTACAAAACATTAACTTAAAGATTGAGTAGCGCGAACCCCATTAAAATCTGTTGTGAACTCAGGTGCTCCGGAAGGGTAAGTAGTTCCTGCTCCACTAATAGCAACCGTCGTGTTAATCTAGATACAAACCCGGTTATACATGTACGTCAAATGTTAATCTAGATACAAACCAGGTTATACATGTAAGTCAAATGTTAATAAATTATAACATAAATATATAACAATATTGTTGGAATATTTGTGTATTTACTTTCAACAGCTGTGACGGAAGTTGATGTTATAATTCGCATACTAAAGGGAGATAATCTAGTACTACTTCCGGTAAAAATTAAGAAAAAATTAGAAATTTGTAACAGACAGATATCTCTTTATAATCTGTTATTAGTGTTAATTTGTTTATGATAGTCAATATCTTATAACTTGTCTAAAGAAGATAAATTAAACAGGTGAGATTTAAAGTGTCTTAAGATTATGCATGTTCACTTATGAATCCACTGAGGAAGATGTGCGTTTTATATTAATTTATTGGACTCATATTCTTCCAGATTGACTGTTTTGCACGGTGAAATATCACTATTGGTCAATAAAGGCTACGATAGATATATATACATGTAGATGTTCGTATCAGTGTTGGTTGGGTGTGGGGGTGTGGGGCGTTCGTGGACGGTATGATATGGCAATTCACTTTAACAACTGCTAAGTTGTGAATTTGATCGCCACCATGTTGAGGTGTGCTCTTACAAATTTATGTGGTAGAGTGCATATCACCATCAAAGTTATGAGATTGATTTCGACCATTCGATACCATATTATGGAATATTTAGTGTGTCATTGGATTACTACGGGTCGATGTTTCCATGTGGGTACTCCAGTTTCCTCCTCCAATAAAACTGACCACAACAATAAACTAAGCTATGTTAAAAGTGGCGCTAAACATCAATAACCTCCAAGCCGTATCAATTACTTGGTGGTTTACATCCATATAGTGTTGTTATTTGGCCCATTTATGTTGTATGCACGCATAGTATTGGTCCATTTATGGTATGTCACTACTTGGTCTAGGGAACGTCGTAGTCGTGATCGTATGGTAGTTGGATTTATAACTACCTATGCAAGTAGTGCCCATCACCACTAACATTGTGCGTTAGAATCCTGCGCATGACTGACGAGGCGTACTCGATACAACATTATGTGATAAAGTTTGTCAATTACTTGCGGCAGGTCGGTGGTTTTCTCCGGGTACTCCGGTTTCCTTCACAAGTTAAACTGACTCACGATATAGCAGAAATAGTGTTAACCCTTACCCTCTATTTGGTCGATTATTATTGTATTTCGTATGTATATTGTTCCTGTTGGTTCATTTGTGTTGCCTTAGGTAGTGTTTGGTTTTAGCGTTAACGTATATTCGAAAATGTAAGGCCACATAAAAACAATCTATTTCTAGAAAAAAGACAAACATAAAATGACACGACACAATTTAAATAACAAAATAGTTATAGGAGTAAGATAAATATATATGTCAAAGGTCACACTCGTTGAATGCCATTCATCAGATTAACACTGCATTGTGTTTGTACCTGTCCCAATTAAGGACCTGGATTTCAAACATCATATGTCGTGGTCTTATTTGTTCAATAATTTGAGGTGAGATGTTATTGTTCGTTTTGTAGATATTGGTGGAATAGTTGACCATCTTTTCATATACACCATAATTTATTTGTCATTTTGTAGTCCCTATACTGTGAATTCATTTCAATTCGGGAATACCAATTTTCGTTCTTTCGTGTAATTTCGTGGATCTCTAAATTCATTGATCCCCTTCTATAGTCAGTAAACATATATATCTATGGGGATGAATATTCGTTGAATTCTTAATTTCGTGGTTTTATACCATGCACGAAATCCACGAAAATTGGTATCCCACGAATAATATCTAATCCACGGTATATAATTTTATTGTTAACCACCATTTCTTCATACTGTTTACTTTCAACTACAGTAGGCTAATCATAGATATAAAAATAGCTCCTAGCTTTACTTGTCATCACACATATACATATATAACTCCTCGTGAAAATTTCTCGTCACAAATAATTATTACGGTTTGTACATTTTGGTAGTGCTGATTTTGATTTATTTAAAAATCAATATAAAAATAGCTCCTAGCGTTACTTGTCATCACCACTTAATATATATAAATAGCTCCTAGCTTTACATTTCATCACATATAGTTAAAAACTGTACATAGACATACGTAGCGCCTACGCACGCGCCAAAGTATTGAGTACTCAGTAAATGAGTTTAATTACTATATCAAAGAAGAAGAAGGAGCTCCTAGCTTTACTTGTCATCACCACTTAATATATATAAATAGCTCCTAGCTTTACATTTCATCACATATAGTTATTACGGTTTGCACATAATGGTAGTGTTAATTTTTATTTATTTAAAAAATCAATATTAACTTTTAAGTACTGGGTATTTTTGTTATAGGTTTTATTATATTTATATGACGTCATACAATAGGAAAACATACATAAGGATCAGGAAAGATCAATAATTTGTTAGTCATTAAATAAAGGGTATCAAAATATTGACTTACCGCCGACATTTTTTAGTATATTTTAAAGCTAAAAGGA
>MJUT01017222.1:33955-52201 GCA_002080005.1 Gigantidas platifrons | reverse complement strand
GGCGACCGAGGTCGTCGGTCATAATTCTGAAAGGGGATCACCTAAAAACCATTCCACCATAGTTTGGGCCCAAATGGCCCAGCAGTTTCAGAGAAGATAATTTTTAAGTGATTTTTTGCCGAATTTTCTATTTTTAGTAATGGCAGCCATCTTGGTTGGCGACCGAGGTCGTCGGTCATAATTCTGAAAGGGGATCACCTAAAAACCATTCCACCATAGTTTGGGCCCAAATGGCCCAGCAGTTTCAGAGAAGATAATTTTTAAGTGATTTTTTGCCGAATATTATATTTTTAGTAATGGCAGCCATCTTGGTTGGCGGCCGGGGTCGTCGGACACAATTCTGAAAGAGGACCATCTGAAGACCATTCCACCATAGTTTGGGCCCAATTGGCCCAGCAGTTTCAGAGAAGATAATTTGTAAGTGAGTTTTTGCTGAATTTTCTATTTTTAGTAACGGCAGCCATCTTGGTAGGCAGGGGGGATTGTCGGACACAATTCTGAAATGGGACCACCCAAGGACCATTCCACCAAAGTTTGGTTCAAATTGGCCCAATGGTTTTAGAGGAGTTGATTAAAATGCAAAAAGCTTACGACAGACGGACGACCAGTGATAGCAATAGCTCACTTGACCCTTCGGGTCAGGTGAGCTAAAAAAAAGGGAAATGAAACATTTTATATATTATTGCACTGTTCCTTCTAATTGGTGTTGATTTTGATTTACAACTACCTGTGCAATCAGTGTCTATCACCACAAAAGTTGTGAGTTCGAACCCCGCTCAGGTGAGGTGTACTCGATACAACATTATATGATAAAGTTTGTCAGTGGCTTGCGGCAGATCTGTGGTTTTCTCTGGGTACTCAGGTTTCCTCCATCAATAAAACTGACCGCCACAATATACATGTAACTGAATTATTGTTGAAAGTGGCGTTAAACATCATAACCATAACATGATCGTTTTTTATGTTGAGAAGTTTGTTTTGGTGATACTGGTGAAATTGTTTACCATTAATACTGTTTAAACTTTCTTTTCATAATTTGAATAAAATTTTACCTGCATGTACAGTATTCTATGTGTCCATCTTTCTTCAGCTGATTGGCTAGCTCTGCTTGGTGGTTGTCCATCAGTTTATCATTAATTACGACCAGTAATGGCTTATTGGCTCCGAGGGCTTCAAGGCAACTTCCAGCTCCTTAAAACAAAATAAAATAAATAAAATTTAGTGTTTTTTTTTAAATTATATAAATACAGGTAAACAAGAAAACTTTAAAGATACCATAGGGTCAGAGGTCGTAAATCAACGAAGGAAATACAATATAATGGCCAAAGAAAACGGGCAAAAGGACAAACAATGACATTCAAATACTACACAGAAATAGAAAACTAACAATTGACCAACTTGAACGCCACTAAATGCCGGGGGTGAAGTCAGGTTCTCTGAAAGTCAAGAGTAAACAGTTCCTGTTCCACTAGTGACACCCATTTTGGAATCTACTGTTACTATTGAGCTATAATAATATTAAAGACTCATTAATGAGATCAGGGAGGGGTATTGGTTTTCAAAGACTCCTTAATGAGTTTAAGGGAGGGGATAATAGTGGCTAAATCTCTTTAATTGGAGGATGGAGGGGTTGTTGGTGTTTGAGGCCACTTTGAACAATATTCCTTGTGATGCCTGAATCAATGATCCTGATTTCCAACGTTATATGAGGTGTTTTTTTTTGTGTTCAATGATTTGAGGTGAGATGTGATTGTTCGTTTTGTTGAAATTGGTTGAATGAATTTGAATTTGAATTTTGGTGTTTAATGACACTTTCAGCAATATTTCAGCTATATCATGGCGACCAGTTTTAGTGGTGGAGGAAGCCGGAGTAACCGGAGATAACCACCGACCCTGGGCAAGTAACTGGTAAACTTTATCACTTGCGGCTGCGAGTCGAGTGCACCCTTTTTTGTCATTTACAAAGCTGGGCGCGAACCCACACTGTATTGGTGATAGGTTTGTATGAGTTGCTAGATTCAACAACCTAACTCATTGAGCCACCCGGGCCCCAATATTGGATGAATTGTTGACCATCACTGTTTAAACTTTCTTTCCATACAATTTTTTTGAAAATGGATTCTATAACTATATGTTTGTGTAGGTACAATTGTAGCGATAGGTAGGTAAACAAATTACATAGATGTTTTTCTGTTTGAAAATATACTTAAGATACATCAATTTGATAGTGTTAGAGTTATGGTGTTTAACGCCACTTTCAACAATATTTCAGTTATATCGTGGCGGTCAATTTATTGGTGGAGGAAACTGAAGTGCCCGGAGAAAACCACAGACCTGTTGCAAGTCACTGACAGACTTTACCACATAATGTTGTATCACCTAGCTCGAGTAGGATTGGAACTCACAACTCCATTGGTGATAGGCACTGATTGCAAAGACAGTTACAAATCTAACTGCGATACAATCACTTTGATATCAAATATGATAACAATCGTTAATACTGTACAATATCTGCATGACTTGTAAGAAGTGAAGTGTGACTTAATTCTTAATACTGTACAATACCTGCAAGACTTGTGACCAGTGAAGTGTGACTTAATTCTTAATACTGTACAATACCTGCAAGACTTGTGACTAGTGAAGTGTGACTTAATTCTTAATACTGTACAATACCTGCAAGACTTGTGACTAGTGAAGGGTGACTTAATTCCTAATAATGCACAATACCTGCATGACTTATAACAAGTGAAGCGTGACTAATATCGTCCTCTATTGATGGTTTGTAACGATAGACCTCCACATCAAATCCTGCCACAGAACAATCGGTGGACGGTTCAAACTCACATCTACCAATCTGTATTAATAACTTTGTATAACCCTTTGACTTCAATATCTGCAAAGAAAGATAAATGAATCTATAAATACTTTTATTTATTAAGTTCGTCCACATTAGGGGATTATGGTGTTTAACGCCACTTTCAATAATATTTCAGTTATTTCGTGGCGATCAGTTTTATTCGTGGAAGAAACAGGAGAAAACCGCAGACTTACCACAATTCACTACCAAACTTTATCACATAATGTTGTATAGAGTACAACTCATCCACAATAAAATGTAATATAATTGGGTATGTTTGGCTAAAAAAATATTTGAAAACAATTTATAATTACCATCGGCATCCCGTCCTTTCCTCCTTCATGACAAGAATAAAATGATGGGTGGCATAAGTTGAGCAGGAACTGTTTACTTTTCAGGCCTATATACTTGCCCAGACTTATCATTGTAACAGTGTCAAATGTATTACAGTCTTTGTCTTAATTTTTTTTCACCTACTTGCCCGAAAGCCAATTTAATTAAGTTTTTTTAAATATTTATTCAAACAAATTCTTTCATAATTTTCACTTGTCCGAATCCAGCTTCTGGCAAGTGGGCATTAATCTTCAGTTCCCCTTTCAGATATACAACAATAGTTTAGATTATGTGAGTTTTAGCCCACTATTATCACGATTAACAATATTTCAGTTATATTGTGGTCATCAGTTTCAAGATGTTTAACGCCACTTTCAACAGTATTTCAGTTATATCGTGGCAGTCAGTTTTATTGATGGAGGAAACTGGAGTATCTGGAGAAAACGACAGACCTGTCGCAAGTCCCTGACAAACTTTATAACATAATGTTGTATCGAGTACACCTCGCCATGAACGGGGTTCAATTTCAGTGGTCATAGGCAGCGATTGCACAGGTAGTGGTTGTAAATCAAACTACCATACGATCACCAGCATGATGGACCCTCAGTTAATATTTAATTTCAAACATACCGGTACCAAAAAATTAATGAAATACCAGACAGACATGTGCCAACAAAATTTATTTGATACAAAATATTTTTTCAATACATATACTCAAAATGCTGGGATGTTGCTGGTTATGAAAGGGAAATTCACAATTGAAAAACTGAAATCATATCCTGCTTTTTGCATAATATGGATCTCAGTAAAGGCAGTGGGCCCTACTTTTTCAATTTCCAAGTTAGGATCAAAATATGAAGAGTTCATTAAATTGTGAACTATTCAATGAGAGAACATCATCTATGTGAAAATGATAGTGGATAGTGGAAGGAGAAATCAAAGGTCTGCAAATGGGGAGCACAATTAATACCCATTGGAATGCTGAGTGTCTATTGAAAAACGTTGACTACAAAACGTATAAAAATATGATGTCATTGAGAAAGTCCAGCAAATTACACCCGTACTTGAGGCAAGAAACTTCACTGGTTATTTTTACCATTTGTAACATATTCAGGAACATTTCCTACTTCTGTGATTTAACTGAAGTGAAAATTTAAGACCATTATTTAATCAAATAAAATAAGAATAGAAAAAAAAAATAAAAACAGGATGGGTCATTCTTTATGTAAGTGGCGAATTAGTGTGGGCATAGTACAAAAAAATAACACAAAATAAAAATAGAAATTAAAAAAAGGGGGATGGTCCTTTCCAGAAGTGTCTTACTATTATTTTAGTGTTAGTATATATCCATGTGCTAATACAAAGATTTACTTGAATAACTGTTCCAACCTTATAAATATCATTATCTGTAACAGTCTGTACTAAATTATCAAACTGAGTTGTCCCCACTGTAACAAATACAACTTTTGACATGGCAAGCACCTGCTATCATATCCTTTCCGTTTTCGACTCTAAATTTAGAAATCAAAGCTGTTTTTATTGTATATTTAATTTTTTACTGAAATTAAGACAATTGAATGGTATACTCTTTAATTAACATATGAAATTAAGAACTCTAAAAATATTAGACCTTAATAATTTCGTTTAACATTTTAAAAACAAAAATATTTCCATTTTGAATGACCTTCACCTTTCATTTCCGCCAATCAGAATCGATGAAATATTTACTGCACTCCAATTTGCCAAGATGGATTTAGCAAACAAAACAAACACAACATAAAATCATAATCCACACAAAGGTAGTTTACAATTCGTATATCTTAAAAATGTCGAGAATCCTAATAGAGACACAAACTAAGAAATTATAAAATAATATAATTTCTCCATCAATCATCTCTCGGGTTTGTATTTAACGAGTGAACCACACGAACTCTTCTTTGTTTTCATTTTTAGTTTCCTTCGCATTCATCATTTCCTATAGTTAGGCGTGGGTGTTATGAATGAGTAATTACGATTTCCTTATTTTATACAGCTAAAACATAAAGAGGTAACATTCGTTTTAGTAGCAGGTATTTACCATTGTTTGTATGTTTGTCCAAAACAAAAATTCATTTCATGTTTTTGTAGAAATGCAAATTATAAACATTGGCATTGCATGATTGCCATTGTCAGTAGTAGACACATGCTATTGTCTAGAACTTCATCTCGTGAGTACATAGGCTTTTAAGCATTGCTATCTGATAGAACCAGTAAAAAGATGTATATTCCAAGCCTTTGTACATTATTCTATAATGAAAAAAAATGTGCTGTAGACTTTTAATAGACCAGATACCAGATCGACATTGGTCCTTTCGTCCATACAACTAGTTCTTCAGATATATTTAAAGTTGTTTTGGCTATATGCTTGCTTTTGTTCTTTTTCTGTAATGCACAATTTTCTTTTTATTGTAGTAAGAAACAAGTTTTTTTGTTTTTTTTTTTAGTTTAAATTTTGCATAATTATTTTAAGTTACCTGTGTGTTTCTACAGATGCTATTGATCATTTTATGAAATTAATTAAAGGTTGATTGGAAGACAAATATTACTCGAAAATTATCATTGTGATAATAATAATGATTTCAACTTCAATTTGAAACAATTTATCAGTGATTCCGAAAAGTCCGATAATTTGGCAGGGTTCGAAATTAACGATTGTCTGCTAGTCCGAGACTAGTAATTTTCCCCACGGACAACACATATCTTCTAGGTACTTGTCCGCTTGGGCTAGTAAAAAAAATAGAGACCGGTATGTATCACGAAGAGTTGGAAAGCCGTTATTGTCCATGTTCGTTTCTGACCTTTCTGATACGCCATTTACAACTGTGTCAAACATGCGCTTGAAAATTACTTATAAAACTACGTTGTTTAAAGCGCTTGGAAGACGGATCACACAAACGTTTGAAATAGTTAAGTTGTTTTCCAAAATTCAAGCACAAATTTGACATTGACAAAATATAATTTCATTTATAAAATATTTATGGCGTCTTCTCTTCATGTCCATCTGCAAATCGCCGCGATTGGGAAAAGAAGAATAATGACAATATTTGCTAAAATATATCGTTTTAAATAAACAAATGTTGAAATAAAGTACTGAAAATGATTATTAAATCCAGATTTTCAAATAAATAACACTTAATGTCTTAAAACGTAGATTATGGTTTCTTCTCTTCATGTCGATCTGCAAATCGCGGCGATTGGGAAAAGAACAATGATAATATTTGCTAAAATATATCGTTTTAAATATTTTGTTGTTGTAATAAAGTACTGAAAATGATTATAAAATGCAGATTTTCATGTAGGTAACAATTAAAACTATGTAAAATTGATGTATTGATAAATGTATTTATTGATCCGAACTGTTTAAATAACAAATTTTTGACTTAAAATTTAAGTGCTATGAAAGGGTATGACATTTACAGTATTTTGTTTGCTTCATGGTATTATGGGTTTTGCTAATCATTGAAGGGCTAAACTGTGAAATCATTGTCCTGTGTTCTTTGGTAGCTATCTCATTGGCAATCATATCAAATTTTATTATTTTCATATTTGAAGGAAAAAACACCCTCAAAACTGTCTTTTTGAGAAAGACATTTTCACTCCAAAAAACTCTCAGATTGCAGGCTTTTGCATCTAGATTTTCAACATTTATCTGGGGGGGGCATACCCCCAGACCCCCTTAGCCAACTCGCATCCTGAAGGGTGCTCGCCGCATCTACAGGATTAGTTGGGATTTCTAAGGACTAGTGATTGATATCTTCTACTAGCCCTTTGGGCTAGTAACTACAAAAGTTAATTTCTAACCCTGTTTGGGAACTGGACAGATAAATTTCAGTTGAATCTCAGAACAGGTGTCCAATATAAATTTATTAAATAAAATACTACAGAATTATTTCCAAAATTTGTTTTGTCCCATTTAAATCTCAGTTGTTTTGCACAACTTTTCTGAAAGAGGACAGTTCCAGATCACTTCATAATCTTCACATTAGGTACAGTACAGTCAGAGACATTATCATAGCATGATAAATCATTGTGATAGACCTACATGTATCACTCTACTTAGTGATACTGATATATCTTTTGGTCTGTTTGATCTATTTACTTATTTTGATATGCCTTTTGGGTGATAAGTATTAAGCAACACACTAATTATATTTATTAAAAGGTAAAGGAAATTTTGAAGACATACATTTGTATGTAATGGAACAAAAGATATCCAAATCACTAAGATGAGTGATGGGTCTATCACAGTGATTTATCATGCTATGTCTCTGACTGTACTGTACATGTGCTCAGTCTAATCAATCACCCTTTGGAATAGAGAATGAAAGACATATAACACTTACTTTAATTATTCCTTTTATTAAATTTAAAAAAAAACACTTTTACATCATGTTTCCATTTAGTTAGGATGTAAACATTGATCCTCTACATCAAATTAGCTGCAAGTTGGACAATCTGGCTGACTAAGAAGACTGCAATACCAGGGATTTTTCAGGGTATTTTGGGAAATGGCATTTTTTGTCTGTTTGGGAATTTTTTTTCGACAAAAGAGTAATTTTGGGAAAATTACTTTATGTTCTTATAGCATTAATATTGATGTTATTGTCTGTTTTATTTTTATTCATAACTACCTTAAGGACATCTATTCAATGTCACATTTTTATTTCTGTCTACCTTGACTATCGGAGTCTTGCATACCAGTGATTTTTTATATGTAATAACCCCCCATCCACCATTTTCCTTTTGAAATATCACTGTGTATTACCAATACCACACAAATTGTAATAAATCATATTTGTGTAATCCTCAGCAGAAGAATGATGTCTCTGTCAATTTGCTCAATGATCCAACTATATATAGCACAAACGTAAATTGCCACTGTCACTGTCAGTCAAAAACTGAAGAAAGTATAGGCTTTAATTATTATTTGCCCAACCTCAAATCAGATTGCAACAATAGAGGAAAGCTACTGTAGTTCAAAGTCTATTTTTTAATTGGATATGCATTAACATTTACACATGTCTGGGTGTAAATAAACAGTTTGATAGATCGTAATATTAACCCGGTGTCAGGTATAAAATACCAATGCGGATGGATAAATATCTGATGCGACCCTGTGCATTTCAACGAATTCTGAATTGCCAATCTTCGCATATGCTTTATGTATTTATAACATGTTTGTATGTCATGTTCTATCAATCATCAACTCTTTCCCTCTTGTGAGTTTTATATGTGTAATTTTACTATATGTGTAATTTCTGTTTGCCCCTCGTGGGCCCATAATTGGAATACAAAATTTATTTATTATATGAACATATTTGATATGAGAACTATGATTTTATGTCACAGAAATGAGAAAAATAAATGAAAAGTTCGTTTTGTTGAAAATAGCTTCGGACAAAAAGTTCAGTCAACATTTCTGATAGCACATTACGCATTACGTCCCCTTTCCAAAATGGCGCCAATGTTGTTTGTTTACGAAAAACAAATACAAATAGTTTTATTTCAAGTCGGGCACATAAACATTTACCGAATTTAAAGTTTCTATAAACCGTAATTGATTACTTTCCAAGAAAATCACTTTCAAAATATTTAACGGATACGATAGACTTCAATAAACATGTGCACGATTTGGGAATTCATAACAGCAAATTGGGAATAAAAACAGGGAAACTGTCATTGGGAATGCGGCCCTAGAGAGATGGCTGAAAAATCCCTAAATACTGAACCTTATGAAATTCAGCCCTGTAGGACAGAGGGGTCGGACGAATTTCAAAAACTCTGGTTCTTGTCATGATATCAATTTAGCTGAAAAATTACTCACTTGAGAGTACAACTCTTTAATAACAATCACTTGCACACTCCTGCATTATTGATTTTATGTATTTACTTTTCATTTGATTTGTTTTGTCTAATGTTTTTAGGAATGGAGTCCAACCATCTACCTGTCAGTCCTGCAGTGGTAGAGGAACCTCCATCATGGAACAGCGGGGCTACATTTCAAATTAAAACTGAGGTATTTGTAGTTGGATGTCTACCTGCATTGCGATTCATAAATACATTCATGTACATTGTGTACCATGATTTTGAACCACATCGATGGTGGGTTGATTAGCATGCTCGCCTCGAGTGCGGTAGATCGTGGGTTTGGGCCCCGGTAGGGTCAAACCAAAGACTGTAATATTGGTATTTGTTGCTTCACCGCTAAACACCCAGCGTTAAAGAGCAAAGACTGATTGGCTTCGAATGAGAATAATGTTTCAGAGTGGGGCAACATGTCTGCAGACTGTTGTTTCAGTGAGCTAGCACTATTAAAATCCAACTAAGCATGTTGGTCTTCAGGGCTCACCACATAGTAAAAACAGGGCGACTTGACTGCTCTCTTAGTTGACTTAAGGGCGAAGTGAGGGAAAATCTGGGAGACTTCCGAAAATCGATCAAAAAACGTTTCTTTCCCCACTACCGCATGTCCCCCTACCTTTCAAAAAACGAACGTGCTGCACAATAATCTTAAAAAGGATGCAATTAACGAGTTTGGAATAAAATATTGAACATCAAACCCTGTATGAGTCAAATTTCAGGAACATGGGAGATCTTTTTGCGTGAATATTGAGGAAAAAGTACAATGTATGATTATTGCTGAAAAAATACTGACTTGAAAAGACTGACAGGGCGACTAAAACTTAACTTTTTGACAGAAATTGGACGATTTCAATCATTTCATTGAAACCAAGGCGAAAAAGTCGCCCACTTCGCCTGGTTTGGTGAGCCCTGGGTCTTGTACAAAGTGGAATTTGTCATCATCTCATTGAAAATTAACTTTTTCTTGCCATGATATACATTGTACATGTAGCTGAAAATTTGCTGAATTTGCATTAAACAACAATCACTCACTCCATTATTTTGAGAAAAACAAAAGATTTATACACATCTACGGAATCTTATATAAACTGACCTATAAATAAAGTGCCAATGGTGGAAATCTGTCTATTCCGAACACGAAAATTAGTCCTAATGAAGTTTGACTGCATTCAGTGCATTGTGAGATAAACATACATTTACAATATATGTATGCCTTTAACGGATAGGATTTTCATCGATATATTTATATCAGTCAGAATTATTGGTTGAGGAAGCAAGTCTCGCACGATCGTCTCTCTGAGAAAGGCTGTATCAGAAAAAAAGTCCTCTATCCTATATATATTGTGGCAGTTGATACATTGATAGCAGAATGAAGTGGGGATATTTGATATATTGATAGCAGAATGAAGTGGGGATATTTGATATATTGCTATTATTCTAACATGTCTTAATTGTTCATTCAGGATGACGCTGATAACATTATTGTTGATGAAGACTCAAAGGGAAGTAACTCTGTACTTACAACAGGAAATTTAGTAGATGAAATAACAGCCCAAGCAGAAGTTATAGCAGAACAGACTATTGGTAAGTATATTAAACAAGTTCTTTATTAACTGTTGAATAAGAAGAGTTTGATGTAATCAGAATCCGTAAATCAAAGAAGAACATACAACACAAGAAAATGGACAAACAATGATCTACAAAACATACACATAAAACTAATGTTCGAGTAACACGAACCCCACTAAAAACCGGGGGTGAACTCATGTGCTCTGGAAGAGTACGCAGTTCCTGGTCCACTAGTGGCACTCGTCTAGTTACAAACCCGGTTATAAGACATGAATGGGGAAAGGACAGGGAAAGTTTACTACAAGTGGAACATAAATTATGTCTCCCTCCTTCTGGGGTAGACATTGTTATTGTCCTGTCCATTTGTTGGTCGCAAAAGCATCTCCTACATTTTAAAGGGGAATCCTTTAAAGCTTTGCATGCTTTCTAATTACGTTCTAGAGAATCACATGGACATGTATCTACAGCATTTTCATTTAACCATTTTTGAAGGAGTTTTTGCTCTAAAGAATATTTCATCAAATTGTGGGTTTGTGAGGGAGACCTATGTTTTTTCTGCCGCCGTGCCAACCAGTCTGAAACAATTTTTTTATGGGTAGAAATTGTAATTATTGAAACACTTTGAGCACTGATACATTTTCATACTTCATATAATTCTATTATTTTTCATATTTATGCCTTTTTTTTCTTCTTTAGACTTAGCAGAAGGCACAACTGTATGGACCGGAGGAAATGATATCGATGTTTCTATGGAAACGACATCAGTACCACACAGTCCAAGAGGTAATTGAAATCAATATTGTAGAAGAATTGTAAGACATCATCTCAAAAGTTTCGTGGCTAAATTAATTTAGTATTGAAACCACCCACTCATAATATGAAAACACTATCTTTTTCAAATGTGAGGTATAGAGTAATTTTATACACAAGTGATATACATGTACCTTCAGTAACCTTGGCACAGACTTGCCTACCCTTACGATTTTGGCGTAAGGCTCACGGTTTTTGGGGCTATCTTACGCCCTTACGATTGTGATGTTTCAGAATATATTAATATTGAAATACAGTTTTTTCTACATTGTATACTATTGTTTATCACATATTTGTATGTTATCCGTACCGTTTTGCATGTGTGATAAACGAAGACGTTCCCGATCCATATCAGTGCCCGGGGAAAATAACCGGTTATTGTGCCCTGCGTCGATGACATCATTGTGACACCTAAACAAACATCATACAAAAAACCAATAAAACGGAGATGAAAAATATCAATGCAAAACGTAAAACTGAGAGTAACATAAGGATATTCAAGGATTGGCTATCAACAGTGGGAGAACACCGTAATCCTGAATATATTGGAGTCGAGGAAATGTACATGCACCTGGCAAAAAAAATTTTTTCAGCACGCACGAAATTCAAACAGGATTGAAATGTTTCCAAGCTTCCATCAGTAGATATCTTAGTGATGGGGAATGTAGATATTTACGCCATCGTATCGACTATTGAGAACTATGAACACAGTTACTCTAATTTTCATCAGTAATAACTCTGTCCTGTCAACGGTTACTAATAATAACTCTAATAAGCAAACCACTATCGTTTTGGCTCCAATTTTGTCCAACTCCAAAATAACACAATTCCCATACTCAAATATCCAGGGAAATGTGACAATAATTTTTTATGGCACAAACGATATGAATTGGAAGTCTGATTTATAATTATTGAAAAGTTATGTTCAATACCTGTGGTAAATACGATGAATTATTTTGTTGATTTTTACACGTTATTTATTTTGTTGTTATGTTGATGAATAAACATAAATTCATTTACAATTTATTTATTTCAATCATGATTAAATATGTGATAAACAGATTATAACATAGCCTTTTCCATATAGGTCCTGGTATCATCCCTCGACCCATATCAGCCCGCGGCTATCGCCTTGGGCTGATATGAAAATCTCGGGATGATACCGGGACCAATATGGAAATGGCAATGTTATAATCTATATATATATATTTTAGCATACTCAAATAATTAAAGGAGAATGAAACAAACTGATGATTTGGGGTTTTACAGAATTTAGGAACTCGTAAAAAAATGAAAATATAACTTTTTTAATGAAAATTTTACAAGGGCTGATGACGTTAAGCATGCTTTAACATGTGCACCAGCCCTTGTAAAATTTTCATTAAAAAAGTTATATTTTCATTTTTTTATGAGTTCTAAATTCTGTAAAACCCCAAATCATCAGTTTGTTTCGTTCTCCTTTAAATAATAGGTAGGAAAATGTATAATTGATAAAAGAAAATATTAAGTGGTTATTTATTTATCTAATTGTCTGAGGATTAATGTCACTCATGATTAAAGAAGGTCGAGTGCAGTACATCATGAGTTTAAGCCCAAGGCAGGTCAAACCAAAGACTATAATGTATTCGCTGTTTCTCCACTAAGCACGTAATATTAAGAAGTAAAAGCAAAGACTGGATACCTCGGTATCAAGATAATGTGTTTGCGTGGACAGACATGCATGTCTACCTACGTACTCTTATTTCAATGAGGTAGCACTACAAAGATCCAACTATGAAATGAGTTGGTCTAGTATAACATGTGCAAAGCAGACATTATCTCATCAAAATGTGACGGTCAAAGACGAATGAAAGGTTAGCTGACATGATCCTCCCAAACGAAATGTCTTTAAATACTAGTGTATCATCAAAGGAAAAAAACAGTCTTCGAAATGAAAATTTGAAATTATTGGTCCGAATCAAATTCTTGAATTTATTTTTATATGGGTCCAAATAAAAACTGAAAAATGTACTGGTCCGAACAAATTTTTACTGGTCTTGGTCCGGAGTACCAGTGCTCATCTTGAGGACTGAAAAAATAAAAAAAGATTCAACAAACATCTAATTATAATTAGATAGCATCAGCTTAACACTAGAACTATTCACAGTGGTAAATAAAAACACAATTTGGATATTCAAACCTGATTTTCGTCTGCTTTAAAGCGCAATTCCGCTTTTTTTATCCCGGATTTTACCGTTGCGATTCCTTTTTTAGGGTATATTCAATACGTCCGATTACGGATTTCCGCTTTTTTGTTGTCCTCGTAAGATCAGGTCTGAATATTACACATACTCGTGACACTCACATCAGGAGTGTAATGGTTAGCATGCTCGCCTGTAGTGTTGTAGATCGTGTGTTTGAACCCCGTTCAGGTCAAACCAAGCGCTTTATAATTGGCATTTGTTACTTCTCCTCTAAGCACACAGCATTAAGGAGAAAGATCAAAGACTGGTTGGCTCCAAATCAGTATAATGTGTCCGAGTGGAGTGACATGTATGTGTATTTACAGACTGTTGTTTCAGTGAGCTAGCACTATAAAAATCCAGCTTAAGTTTGTTCTCGCCATGATATAGCTGAAAATTGCAGAGTTGACATTAAGCAATAATCACTCACTCATTCTCATGACAAATTATGAAAATAATGTTTTAGTGACATGAACAAAACAATCACATAACTGTTAGACTCAAAAGAAACCATGATTTGTCATAACATAATTTTTTTTTAATTTATAGATGATCTTAGTGGAGCTACACCCATCTCACAATCGGAAATTCACACTGCAGACATGGTCGAAGCAGAGCTACCTCCACCTCCGAATATGACAGACAATTTCAGGTCGTACATGGGACATTTATCGGAACTCCATCATGATCAAGACGTGATGGATATGTACTCGTCAGAGGACAGCGATACTGGAGAAAAGTCGTGGGTGGGTCAGAGACCGTGCCGTCATGCGAACACCACACGACAACCAGTCATCAGAGAAAATTGTAATGTAAACAGGATTGAACCTTTAATAAGTCCTACTTCCTCCGAGGATACTAATGAGGGTTCTACAACGATGTATGACTCGTTAAACCCTTATTCTCTATTTAATCTGCCAACTCCTTCGTCACTTCGTCGTAATCAGCATTATCGTAACAATCAATCTGTAAGCAATAGTAGTCCTAGTTATCATCATCACGCTCCAAATAATCGGCCTCCGCATCACGCCGTACCGTTTCATCAGAGAGATCCACTACAAAGTGATCATTATCATGATTCCAACGATTCAGCTCTGATTAATCACCTGTATCCTGGTAATAACTCCAGGTATAGTGCTTATCATCAAGACTTGCCAAGTATTAATGACTCGGCTGATCGTTGTTCGGTCATTCAACCATTTGTTAACCCAAATGGGCCAATGTGTCGCCCTTGTGCTAGGAAACCATGGCAACAACATGATCCCAATCAACAAGTTTCTGGTTTGGACCTTTCAAGTGAATCTTCACGTAATCGTGTACTTAATGAACAAAATCAGGTGCAGACAACTCCTTCATCAAGTACTGGTGCTAATTCTGAACTTTTGATGGATTTAGATGAAGGTGAAGGACATTCCCAAGGTCATCCATTGTATGGGATGCCAGGGTCAGCATTCAGGCATTATAAACAAATGAAGGATAGGAGTCAATTGCAAGGTGGTAATAATTCTAGCAATGAGGACTCCAATTCGTTATCATCTAATGATAGGAACAGTGACCAAGTCCAAGAACTCTTTGGGTTCAGAGGTCAAGGTGATGACCTTGGAACTATGTCCCCAGTTGTTCCTGAAGTAAATCTGTCATCAGGATCAGAAGACAGTGATGTGGAAGTTCTTCACATTGAAACAAACAGGTAAAGTATATTTATGATGGGGTCAGGGCCGTCTTAACAACATTATATGCCCATCGGGGCACCTACCTACACAACCACTCACATGAATAAAAATGTAAATTGTCGATAAAATTAAACATATAATTATATTGGTACTTCCAACAACATTTGTGTTTAAACATTAAAGAAATATGTTTCACACAACATACATGATCAGGAGTCCAACAGAGGACCAATATTTGTGAATATAATAAATAACAAATGTTTTATTTCATTTTAGACCTAGAAGAAAACTAATTGAGTCTAATGGAAGGGCCACTGTCGTTGTAGATTTAACAGAATCAGATGATGGTTAGTGTAATTACTGTTTTAAAAAAAGAAGATGAGAACCATTTCTTTTTTGCTTGTACAAAGTATTCTGAAATAAGAATCGATCTGTTTCTCAGCATAATTGTCTCAATTTATCAATAGATCATAAAGTGAAAATGTATAAAGATAAGGATTAAGTAATCATGATTTAGACATGACGTCATTCAACATCTCATTTGAAATCAAATTGTGTAAAAAGATGACCGTTTAGTTAAAACGTTCTGCAGAGACGATAATAAACGATGGATTTTCATAAAGTTCTGCATTGACTGACTATTATACCTATTTTGTCTCAGTATTGTTAAACATGCTGTTATAGTGACAACCATTACCTTTTAACTGTAATGGAAGCGGGAGGTTTGGCATTGTAAAATTTGATTCAACCCACCATTTCTTTGGAAATGCCTGTACCAAGTCAGGGCCATTGCAGTTTTCCGGTTGTTGACTGATTTTGTCTGTTTGTTGATTTATGAGTTTTGCCTTTCCCTTTGGAAGATTGCTCGGTGTTCGGTAATTTTGTTATTACCCTTATTTGTCCTTTTTTTCGGCCGCTTGGACGAATGAACTGAAACTTGGTAGGAAGCATCTATGTACAGTACAGCTGACAGCATACACTGATAAATGCTGAGCACAATCTGGATGCTGAGCCAGGCTCAGCATTTTCGCTGATGGTCTACTAATTAACCCCAAGGTAATAAACAGGGCCATAAAATACCTGATCATTAGTGTCTTGTTGATTTCACAGGTTAGTCACAGGTGATCTACAGGTAAATGCATACACCTGTTTGTGTTACATAACAGGATATATGGGCATATTTGGATTTCAGTGATTTTGAAGTGTAGAAAATTTGTCAATAAAAGAATATTTTCAAAATTTAATATTTTATGATAAGCATGAGCTAACAATTTAAAAAAAATAATTGAAATGAAATCATAATTTTGTGTTGGAGATAAAATAAAAGTAATCCAATTTCAAAAATATACTCGTTACTATAATCTGGGACTATTATACTGTATAATAGTCCCAGCTATGATAACAATCTGTTTGAAATTATTTTGCATTTTATCCAAGGTAACATTAATTTCTTTTCTTTTCAATATTTATTTTGTGACATGTCAGGTTTTTTAATTTTGTTATTCAGGACATTTCTTGAACATTTTTTCACATTTTTATTCTTATTTTGTTAAACATACATTCTAAACATTTAAAAAAAAAAATATGCCAGTTGATTATAAATACATTATTTTTAATATAAAAAATGACAAATTAAGTATTTTTTGTATATTGACACACATATATCATAATATGGTAAACATAGAAAATCTCAATCAATGAAGGATTTATGGACACTTGTAAATTGCCACTTATTCACCCTCATGCAATAATATGACCTTAAAGAGACATACTGTCTAGGCTAATAAAAAAAAAACACACACACACACACACACATATTCAACTAGATTCCTAAATTAAAGAGCCATACCAGCATAGTTTTTGCAAAATTACGATTTTTTGTCACAATGTGTAATAAATGTACCCGAACATATTACAAAAAGTCCGATGATAAAATTCACTGTGGTTAACGAGATATTTATACAGGAGTAGTTTTATCGATCGTGTACATTCAGACACTTTCGGCTAGTGACGTCACTCCTTGGACACATGGGATCTGTAAACACGAGGTAAATCAAGATGTCATAGGGAAAATCAACGACTTGATTATCAAGCAAGGCAAAGTTATGAATTTTAGCTTTACAAGAAAATGGCACCTAACATCCGCGTATCCCAACATCTATCGGTATTTCACTGGAGCAAACCTCATTAGGAATATAAATAAAATATATATTGTATTTTATGTTAAAATTTATTCATGATATAATATATTTTATCATAGTATTACTGAAACTATTTACAAGCTTATTGCCTGCATCAACCCTACACTAATTTAGTGTTTCGGCGGTTTTTATACCCCCGCAAACAAAGTTTGGGGGGGGGTATAGGTTTCACCCTGTCTGTCTGTCCGTCTGTCTGTCCGCATAGAGGGTACATGGTTTGTCCGTGCAACTCCTCCTACAGTTTTTCTGCTAGGAAGTTTTTATTTTGCAGATCATTTGTACATATATCAAAGATGTGCGTGTGGTAAGGATTTTGATTTTTGTGCATTTTTACCAAAAATATAGATTGTTGAACTTAGTAATTTTTTGGTGAATTTGGCAAAAAAGGGTACATGGTTTATCTGTGCAACTCCTCCTAAAGTTTTTACGCTAGGAAGTTTTTATTTTGCAGATCATTTGTACATATATCAAAGATGTGCATGTGGTAAGGATTATGATTTTTGTGCATTTTTACCAAAAATATAGATTGTTGAACTTAGTAATTTTTTGGTTAATTTGGCAAAAAGGGTACATGGTTTGTCTGTGCAACTCCTCCTAAAGTTTTTACGCTAGGAAGTTTTTATTTTGCAGATCATTTGTACATATATCAAAGATGTGCATGTGGTAAGGATTTTGATTTT
>MJUT01017221.1:11901-29720 GCA_002080005.1 Gigantidas platifrons | reverse complement strand
ACCGCCACGATATACAACTGAAATATTGTTGAAAGTGGCGTTGAACACCATAAACCAACCATCCAATAATTAGGACCATAAATATTGGAAAACAGTAAGTGATATTAATTATTCTTACCTTTTAATAAATTGTTGTGTTGTTTCACGTTATGAAAGTGTCATGTAATGTATACATGTATTTTTATCATGTATGATAAATTCACCTTTACAAAGATTACAAGATATCATACATGAGTTCGTGAAGGGAATCACGTAACGTACTTCATTTCCACAAGATTATATTTTGTAATCAAATTTTAGTCAATGTGTTGTTTGTTTGTTTGTTTGATGGTATTTAACGCCACTTTCAACAAAATTTCACTTATATCGTGGCAGTCAGTTTTATTGGTGGAGGAAACCGGAGAAATTAAACCACCGACCTGTCGCGAGTCACTGACAAACTTTATCACATAATGTTATACACCTCGCCCTGATCGAGATTCGAACTCATAATATCAGTAGTGATAGGCACTGATTGCATAGGTAGTTGTAAATCCAACTACAATACGATCACGGCTACCACGACCCCTAGTCAATAGATGAACTAAACATGCATACAGTATGTTGTCCTATAAAATATGGTTTGAGAAGTAAATTTACTATGGTGCCAATATAACTAACCCCCCCACCCCCCACGATATAGCTGAAATATTATTGAAAGTGGCGTTAAATATCATAAACCTAAACATAATCCTGCATTTTGGTCAGACCTCATTTCCCCCAAAGTGCCGGGGGTTAGTTATGTGGCAAGTTACATGTATCGTATAACATTGATTAGGTAAGCGACCATTTAATTTAATGAAAGTGTGGAATTTTTTTTTCTCGGAGAGGTATGATGCAGGGTTCAAGAACATTTACCTCTAACGGTGTGTCAGGGGCGTAGGAGCCACGGTGCAAGGGGACAATCCCCCAAGCCACTGTGAAAAGTGGTGGTGGGTATCAGGGCAGAAGTATTATTTTGCCCCATTTTTTTTTTTAGCAACGAATAGTTTTAAAAATTCTGAATTTACAGTATAGAAGGTGTCCAAGAAATATGTTTTTGAAACAAAATAACCTTTCTTTTTTATTTGATAATTTTGAAAACTTTCCTCATCTCACTTTCAGATTCACTTTCGCCTCTGAATCAGGAAGATCTCGTGTCACGGCAATATCTCCCCCATTTTTAACTTTCTTTCCAATACAACATTGAAATAATATATTTATATTACATAGAACAATTTGGTTTATTAGATTACATTAAATGAGATTTGATTTTTGGTGTTTAACGCCACTTTCAGCAATAGTTCAGCTATATCATGGCGACCAGTTTTATTGGTGGAAGAAGCCGGAGTACTCGGAGAGAGCCATCGACCATGGGCAAGCAACTGATAAACTTGATCACTTGCGGCTGCGATTCGAAAGCACCTTTTTTGTAATTTACAAAGCCGGGGAGCGAACCCACGCCGTATTGGTGATAGGCTTGTATAAGTTGTTAGGTAATCCAACTACCTAACTCATTGAGTCACCCGGGCCCTTACATTAATGAGAGAATTCCGAAATATAAAAAGTAAGTAACTAAGTAACTAAGAGTTACCGTCTTGGATCTTTGAAGGACATATTTACAAAAATTGGAATACGATTCGCACATTTCCGTCAAAGTCGAAATACGAGCTTTGGTGCGAGTGGAAAGCACACTGACTATTTTTTTCTTTGACGTCACTACGCACCAACGTCCAGGCCAAAATAAAGTCATTGTGACGTCATCCAACTAAGGGGGATAAATAAGCTTCTATTTCCGGTGTTCCACATGAACGTCTTCTAAAGGACAAAATACGTCAGAGCGAACAACAAAATGAAACAAAACATTCACCGTTGAAATGTTAATTGTCAGATGTACATGCAATAGTTATGAAAATTCATATCCATTTCACAATAACTGTATCACATTTGGAAAAAAATCTTTTAATCGTATCATATTTAAACCAAACTCACCAACCGTATCATATTTGGATAAATTTCGTCAATCACATCACATTTGTCAACCGAACCTGTCCACACTTGAACCGATCTAGTCAACCACATCACAATTGGACCAACATGGTCATTGTTCAACCGTATCACATTTGAACCAAACTTTGGTTCGTTTCCTTGCTCTTACATGTATGGTCTCTTTTCAAGCTATTGGTGGAAATGACAGAGCTTGATACTACGACACAGTACATACTAATATTTTCTTAGGTTTGAAGACCAAATGTGATAATAAGAAGCTGTAAATAGAAGAAGGACAGATAGTACAATGACCAAAAGATAAAGGACAAAAGTACAAACAATAGTTTACACAACTAAAGAATAAGTAACACGCACTTCACTAGAAACCGGGGATGAATTCAGGTGCTCCGGAAGGATCAGCAGTTCCTGCTCCACTAGAGACACTGTCGTGTTACTGTTAAACAACACTAACATCATCTGTTGGACTCCAGTATGTAATAAATTAAATAACATAGACAAAACATGAGCCCCCTATAAAAATAGGAGTAAATACGAACCGATCATAGTTTTTTACGAAACATTCGCAGCAGATATCCCAACATGGAACTAAAAACGTGAAGATATATAGTTTTATAGTTTGACAACATGAACAAAATGGGGGGGGGGGGTGTAAACTCAGGTCCTAGGAAAGTATATAGGTCACATCAACTGATCAGCATAATATCTTATTTCTCAAAAGTATCTACCAAATTGGTGTATATGATATCTAGAGGACTGATTGATTGGTTTTATGTTAGGGTTATAGAAGTATGGTGTTTAACGCCACTTAAAACAATATTTCAGTTATATCATTGCGCGGTTATATTGGTGGACGAAACCCGAGTACTCGGAGCAAGCTACCAACCTGACGCAAATCACTGACAAACTTTATCACATAATGTTGTATAGAGTACACCTCGCCCTGAGTGGGACTCCAACTCACAACGTTAGTGGTGATAGTCACTGATTACATTGGTAGTTATAATTCCAACTATCATAGAATCACGACATCAGCAGGCCCCTTGATTGGTTTTCTCTTTTACGCAAACTTGAGCAATATTCTAGATATCTTGACATAAAACTATAGCAATTAAATTAGTGTTTAAAGTATATGACGATAAGACTAACCAAATGCTGTTAAATGCAATTGAAATATTGTTGACTTAACCAATGATCATGTACATTTGAACCTTAGATTAAGCAATGAAAGAAAACATCGCTAACAAACTTTGACAGCAAGTTCGATCAATCGGTAAACTTCGGGTAAATCCGCTTCTCTCCTATTATAGGGCGGAACTGTATCGGCCGAGTTTTGACGAGTGTAGGTTCGATTACAAGTAGAGGAAAAGCCAGGGGGATACTTGCGTCAGGTCGGTGGTTTTCTCCGGTTTCCTCCACCAATAAAACTGACCGCCACGATATAGCTTAAATATAGATACGATAACGTAACCCTCTTTCCGCTTGTGCTCCATTTAGGGTTACGAATCGATTTCATTCAACGTATGGGATCAAATTAAAAATTTCGTTCCGGGAATATTTCAACTTTCTTTTTGCATATCTGGTCATAACTTATTATTCCCAACAATTTCTAAGTAATGGTGATATGAAATAAGTGTTACAATACCTGTTTCTATCTTCAAGACCGGTTTCGTATTTCAAAATTGTTACTTGTCCGCCATAACACCTTACGTAGACTCTCGTGATGGGCGGGGCCTATCCATATATGGATCTCAATGCCAAATATGGGAAACGTTTACTACGAATTTTACTACGAATCGATCCAAATATAGATATCTCCAAAACGAGGCAAGTGCACGTGAAATAGCAACTTGTAAACAAAATGTCGGACAGAAAGAAGATTTCCTGCATTCAGATTTTCAGATGGATATAAGTCTACCATGGATTGATGCAGCGTTTACTTAACACCTCAAGGTTTACCTAAATATATTTATCTTTCAATCTGGTTAACTTTTCCTATCACTTACAACGGAATTAGGACAAAAAACCGCCTGGTGTGAATCACTCCGGGCGCTGCTCCCATACGTTGAATGAGATCGATTCGTAACCCTAAATGGAGCACAAGCGGAGTGAGGGTTACGTTATCGTATCTAGCTTAAATATTGTTGAAAGTGGCGTTAAATACCATAAGACCAAACTAAGCCAATCATATGTTTTAATAACTTTTTTACCTTCCTGCACTGATCACACGTCAGTAGGTTAGAAATGACAATAACCATTTTGTACTTATATGTAAGAATATACACGATAAACTTTAGAGTTAATGAGAGTGATTCCGTGCTATCAAACGCCAAATGGGATTTGTTAATTTAAGCTATATCATTGGAAGAGCAAGTAGTTTTTCTTGGTGAGATGATGATGATGTCTGATTTTAACTAGACTGGCCAACTCGCTTAATTAATGTTATGGTATAATTATACCGTAATAACAGTCCGCAGGTAGTTACGTCCCTCTATTCGGACATATCATTCCGACTCAAAACCAATATTTCCTTACTTGTACTCATTGATTTGATGTGTGCTTAGTTGCGAAACAGGAAATACAAATTTATTAGTTTTTGGATTTCCCCCTTTCTGCAATAATGGTGTGATGTAAACGTGTGTCTGGTATTTGGACAGTTCTACGCTCATTGTAGGTAAAATACAACAAACAACAGCTGTCAATTATCTACAGCGTATTAGAACTGGACGTTGACGGTACGTTATAGTGGTATATCCATCATTTGCTGTTGTCCTTGTGCCAAACAGGACATCACATCCGTAGGTACCCTCTTTTAACCGCGTAATGTATTGTTTGTAAACATAGGTGTCAACATTAAAACAGGACATTCCATCCATTGGTGTCACTTTTTAACTACGCGAGTCATTGTTTGTAAACAAGATATCCCATCCATAGAGTTTCTTTTAGCCACGTGATTTTTTGTTTTTAAGCAGGACATCCAATCCTCAAGTACCTGCTTTTGACCTGATGGTTTATTGTTTAGACAGGACATCCCATTCATAGATGCCATCTTTCAACCACATTATTTATTTCTCAGTTGATCCGATATTCCAGAACTTGTGGTTCCTGTCAGGATTACCTTGACAGAGGTCGGTCATCGGTCTGAACGATAACTTAGTTAACCGTTACGGAATATCTGTGTTGCAGATTACGACGGATATGTTCCATTGGTCGTAAACACTTCCCGGTCCATTCATGACTTATCACCGGATCTGTAACTAGAGAAATACGATGGGTACCACTAGTGGAGTAGGAACTGCTTATTCTTCCGGAGCATCTGTGTTCATCCCCGGTTCTTAGTGGGGTTCATATTTCTCGATCTTTAATATTCTGTGTATTGCTTTGGACATCGTTTTTTGTTCTTTTCCTTTGACCATTTTGCTATCCGTCCCTCTTCGATTTACGGATTATAATGATCCCCTTTGGTATATTCAAACTCTTCTTAATGCTTGTTAATATATTTTTCGTCATGAATATTCCAGAAATATTGCTCACTTTCGATTAAACAACAATTAATCAATTAAACATATATGGTACCGAAATGACGGAGAAAATGTTTATTTAATTAGCTTAAATATATTTTTCGAAATATTTCACTATTTCTACTTTTTTGTAATTTTTTAATTTTTTTAAAGGAGTACATACATTTGTAATTTAATAGTTACATGTATATTTCTTTCTTTTGACACTCGTTACACATAGTTCATTATCAGTATATACACACACCACTAGTTTGTACAAAGAGTAACACTAGTGAATCAGGGACTTTCGGAACATCCGAGTTAAAGAGTAACACTAGTGAATCAGGGACTTTCGGAACACCCTTAAAGAGTAACACTAGTGAATCAGGGACTTTCGGAACATCCGAGTTAAAGAGTAACACTAGTGAATCAGTGACTTTCGGAGCACCCGAGTTAAAGAGTAACACTAGTGAATCAAGGACTTTCGGAGCATCCGAGTTAAAGAGTAACACTAGTGAATCAGGGACTTTCGGAACATCCGAGTTAAAGAGTAACACTAGTGAATCAGTGACTTTCGGAGCACCCGAGTTAAAGAGTAACACTAGTGAATCAAGGACTTTTGGAGCATCCGAGTTAAAGAGTAACACTAGTGAATCAGGGACTTTTGGAGCATCCGAGTTAAAGAGTAACACTAGTGAATCAAGGACTTTTGGAGCATCCGAGTTAAAGAGTAACACTAGTGAATCAGGGACTTTCGGAACACCCGAGTTGACCTCCGGATTAGTGTTGCTCGATCTTTAGTTTTCTGTGTAATATTTTGAAGGTTGTTGTTCTATTGTGTTTTTTCTTTTTATCATTGTGTTGTCTGTCCTTCTACAAATTACGGTTTCTAATTACCCCTTTGGTATCTTCAAACTTTTCTTAGCAAGTTCTAATTATAAACACTTTCTATTTTATAAGTTCTCACTATGTACAAGTTCTAATTATAAACACTTTCTATTTTATAAGTTCTCACTATGTACAAGTTCTATGTAAGTTCTAATTATAAACACTTTCTATTTGATAAATTCACACTATGTACAAGTTCTATGTAAGTTCTCAATATGTACACGTTCTATATAAGTTACCATACACAAGTTCTATATATAAAAACGTAGATATCAAATTTAGTTCGCACGACACGCTTCTGGAATAAAAAACATCGAAAGATTGGAAAGCCAAATAATTGTAAATGTTTTAGGAGGTATAAAACGAAAGGGCCTAAACAGGATATCAAACATAGGTTAAGATCAACCTTTCCTTTTAGAGGAGAACCTTAGTTTGTTTAATAATATAAGTTCTCATCAACATCAATGTCAAATATTAACCACAGTGTACAACACTTCTACACCAATACTACAATAAGTTGTACTAGTTCTCAATAATACTTGATAACGTCCGGTATCACAGCTTACATATATTGCAGAGAGAAAAGTAATGCTGGACCACTCTCATTACATACCAGGAGCTCGTTACGGTCAATGTTGATACATAATGAAAACGGTTTATTCAATACATCACTTTTGGTTAAGATTTCTCTGCAGTTTTTACCATCAGCTGAAAGTACAACAACGTTGTTTGTGTCCGTACCAGCAACATAAACATTGTTATTTTTATCTAAGGCAATCCCTCTTGGTTGTCGTAAGACGTTTTCGTCCTTAAAGGTCCAAATCTGTTGTCCTGTTAATGTATAACAGTAAATCGTATTGGTAACAATGTCCGTACACTTAATGGTATCATCACGTAATGATATGCTTGGCGATGTGTCACCGAGAATATTGACCCGATCAATCAATCTACCTTTAGGATCTAAATATACAATGTCATTTAATTGTCCTTGTGATGCTCGGATGGCTAGACGATTCATGTTGAAATCGGTCCCCCAACAATAATGACCAATATCTACCGTGTTTATAATGGTGTTTGTCATGACGTTTACAAATACGACTTCATGTTTGTCCCAAATTGTAACAGCCACAATGTTTTCTCCTGTGTATGAGATATCAAACGGTTTCCCTGTAAACTGGACAAAGTTTTCTTCATGATTTCCGTTATTAGAAAACATCAACAACCGTTTGTTTTCTCTTTCAGCGAATACAAGTTTGCCATCTGGTAATATGTCGCAACCTCTCATACAGACACACCCCTTATCCTTAGTTTGAAAATTGACTATTGTTTTTCTTGTGAGTTGTGGTGTAACACCCAGCTTATTTTCCTGTGGGATCTGCGCTTGCAATTCAAGGTCTTTCACAAGACTGGTACTGCAATGCTTTTTTGTAACAGATACAACACCAAATGTAGAAACATCTTTCACAAAAGATTCAAATTCTGATGAAAAGTTAATCTTTAGGTCAAAAAGGTCATAATTGAATGCCCCTTTTTGTTTCTTAACTTCTCCATCCACAACACTCGTCATTTCGTTCACTCCTATGAACGTCTGGAGATCACTAGCATATTTCTGTACTTTATTCACATCTTGACTGATATTATCAGTCAGTTCTTTTGGTTTCCATGACAACCAATACATTCTTTAATTCCATTTGTAAATTTTGTTCTACTGACACCATCTCTTCAACTGTTTGTTTTTCAATTTTATCTAAATGGTCGTTAAGTAATTTGCGCATGTCTGAAATATAGGACAACAATTTTCGTTTTTGTTTATCAATATCAGAAATATTATTTGTGATATCTGACTTCATTTTTCCAAATGCAGCATCGATGTATTTGAGATCTCTTTCTATGTGCACAATGGCCGTCGATGACTTGGCATTTTCTGTTACTTCAAGAATGGGACGTAATTCTTGGCAATGACGATGATCATCTCTTGTGCACATAACGCAGCAAGGGTCGCCATGAATCGAGCAGTAGAATTCGTACTTACTTCCATGTTTGGTGCATCTGTTCTTTATAGATAGAATGGAACTGGGCAATTTCTGGTAATTGTCCATGGAAATAACGATATGTTGTTTGGTTGATGAAGATCTGGCATGGTGCCTGCTACAGTCGGTACACAGGGAATCCTCACATTCCGGACACCAGCTGGCCGCCAACTTAGATTCGTTGTCATGATCACAAATGTTGCAATATTGTGTAGTTCCTGTTGCCATGTCAACGTTGCTGAAAACGAAACATCGAGCATAAACTATTGCAAGTAATAATGGACATGTATTAGGGCAACCATCTTGAAATATTGTTTTGCCAATGCATTTAATTCTGAAACTTAAACAGCTACAGCGATTATTTATCAAAATAAAATGTTTGGCAGTCACCAGATATAACTAGCTGCACTTATATGATGAAGTTTATATATATAATAGATGTACATTGTATGTGAATATAAAATGTATTGGTACGGAGCATAGGAAGCAGGAAGAATAGCTGTTAGTCGTCGATCGCGGTGGTGTTAGTGTGTGAGTTTTTTTTTTGGGGGGNNNNGGATGGTTCATAATTTAACCTAAGCTAAAATTGACTACGGTGGTGCCACTGGATTGTCGATTTCGGTGTGGAAAGGGAGGGCTTAGTGTGTGTATGTGTTTTGTGGGGAGGGAGGTTGCATAGGTTAACGTACTGTAAAATTGCTTACGGTGGTGCCGCTGGAGTTTAAAAACACCTCAATTTGTATATATGCCCTTAATATGGGAACTATATACCCAGATATATATTCAAGGTATCCATTCATGTATTGTTGTGCGGTTTGCGTAAACCGGTTTTGGTGGTCAGTACGAGATTTAGGTGATCGATGATTTGGCAGTAACCAGTAACACACACAAGCGGTTTACACAGAAAGTTTAATTTAAAAAAAGATTGTTGATTTTTTTTGTTTTTGTTATTTCTGTTCACAATATTTACAACATTGTAATCCGATTTTATGTATTCTTGCAGATATTTGATTCAGTCCTCAGTGGACCAGAATACAAGCCAAAGGACCTTTTCTATGTTAAAACTGTTTTAGGGAGGTACAGGCGATTGATAGACTTAAAATTAAAAGGATATACATCAATATTTATATAATGGTCACTACACCTTTAAGTACGTAATACACTTCGTTTGTATAATTAAAATGAACCAAAAATGAGAGATAAGTACACTAATTGTGTGTGTTCTGTGTTGTATACTGTACAAAGAATAACACAGTTTAGCATATACATGATTTATGTTCGTTTGAGCAATGTGAATTTAGAACAAAATATATGTTTTAGTTATTGTTGACCTATTCATATAATTAGATTAAAATAAACATACATAGATCAATTTTGCACCTGATCATGAATTTAGAAGAACGCATCCCCTCCCTCCAATTTGATATATTGAGTGAATGAGTGACTCTTCCTTAACGTCAACTCAATAATGTTGCACCGTATTATTAATTGTAACGTGAAAATAGAAGGATTTGTCTTGGCAATTAAAAATTAGTATGGACTTGTCAGAATATGACATCCTGATATATAAATATTTTGAAGTGGAAATTTATTACCCCATCACAGGCACTCGATCCACGGAAATACCCCCTTTTCTGTTTACATATTCGATTGTCTTATGTATGCTGATCTGATGACATTACTATTTTATTTCTAACACCAAGTCTGGTTTACAAAAGAAACTTGATAAACTACATGAATATTATAAAGAGTGATGCCTAGAGATTAATTTATCAAAAACCCAGGTTTTAATATTTAATAAGCAGGGCAAACATCTTAAAGATAACCTTTCTTTCAATAATAATACGATAGAATGTGTAAATGATTATAAATATTTGGGTATGAAATTCACATCAAATGGGATTTTAAAACAAGGAAAAGAAGATAAGTATAAAGGAATCTTTGAAGGCTGTATTTAAATTGCAAAGAGCCTTATCATCATCCAATCCAAGTATCTCTACATTTCTTCATTTGTACGACCATACAATTAAACCAATCCTGATGTATGGTAGTGAAATTACAGGGATGTTTAAGACCAGTTCTGCAGCATGCAGAAAAGAAAATGAATATTTATTGCAACAAATTTATATCAATGATTATACAGAGAAATCTCATTTTGAATACCTTAAATATATTTTGGGGGTAAATAAAAAGTCCACAAACTTAGCCGTATTGTCTGAACTTGGCAGATACCCTCTATATTTCTCTGTTGTCTTGTCAATGTTAAAATATTTGCTTAGAATAGACAAAATGGAAAGTGGTCTTTTGTCTGATGCATATATCCCTAATCAAAGCATGGTTTCAGACAACACAGAATGTTGGTTGTCCTCTATTAAATTTATCTTACAAAAAACTAAATATTCAACATATAGCCCGGTGACTAGAGACATAATTTCCAAAATTTAATGTCATGAATACTATACGGCTGTGTCATATATCATTCGACAAAGTTGATTGAATTAGCAAGGTCAGTAAGAAAAAAAATTATGCCATAGTTTTCTTTAATTATTGGAATAAAAAGTCAAAAGAACCAGAGGGATACTTATTTCAAAATTAAAATATGTTTCTCTCGGGAAACATATTTATCTATTAACAATTTTCGATTGAGAAGGGCATTATGTCAAATAAGAATAAGTGCTCATGAACTAAAAACAGAAAGGGGTCGATATAAGAAAACCTACGTAGAAAGATTTCAAAGAATATGTGAAAAATGTTCTTCAAATCAAACTGAAGATGAACTTCATTTTATAATTAACTGTCCATTATACATTGACATTGAGAAATCATGTTCAACAATATAGGTGAGCTTTGTCCAAAATTTAAAGACCTACCCAAATGAGGCAAAATTTATATGGCTTTTTACAAACGAAGACATATCAGTACTCAAACTTCTGGGAAAATATATGTATAGTGTATATCATTACTTTATCTCTGATTCTGTCCGGCATAAAATGTTGTATTGTTATATGTACATTGAATCAATGTTTGTTTTAATATGTAACTCTTTGCCTCTTCGCGGGGCCCCTTAATTGGAACAATAACATTATTATTATTATTATTATTATTATTATTAATATTATTATTATTATTATTATTCATTTTCAGCAATATTTCTTTATTATTTCATCTCTTTTACCTTGTTTTAACTTGTTCGTGTCCATTTTCATACAATCTAATGCTAACATCACCTTACATGTGTTGACCACAAGCACTCGTTGCACGGAATTACCCCCCACCCCTTTTTAACTTTCTGTTTGCATGTTTATTTTCAATAAAGTTTCTTTATTTCTTTATAATTTCATCTCTTTTTCCTTACTTTACCTTGTCCATGTCCATATTCATACAATCTTATCTTCACAGCAGCTTACAGCGTCTCCCACTGGCGCTGGTGGCACTTACTGTATGTGTACAGAGGGATTCGTGGCACGGAATTACCATCCCCCCTTTTTTAAACCTTTTGTTTACATATTTATTTTCAATAAAATTTCATATCATATATATAATTATTACATTTATTATAAGAAGTGATACTCGTGCCTTTGATACAAAAGGTTAAAGGTTATATCATAGCTTGATATCTTGCAGTTCCACCATACAGTTTGATATTGGTAGATCTGTGACAAATTTGTCACTGACCGAATGATAAATACTGTTTACTTTGTCTGTATGCACACCATTTTTTGACATATGAGGTCAACAAGGTCTAACTGACACCAAGGTAGACTATTCCTGTTAAAAACATATTTCCATACCTGTAATTTTACCTGTAATTTTACCAGAAGATGTCACAGCTCATACTTCAAAATTTTCTTTTACCAGGAAGTGAATAAGCTTCCTGGTCATGTGATATATATGGTGATATTGTACTATAAAAATCAAACGAAACAAAAAAATGGGTTAAATGTCAACGCTTAAATGTTGAATTATAAAGTCGATACTTCTGTTGCAATAACAAATGCATGTTAATTGTTCACTCTCATCATATTTGCTGTGTATGCTCACAGGCGCATGTGACATTGAATTACCTCCCTTTTTTCAACTTGCTGTGTATATTTACATATTATGGTATAAAAGGGCGGAACATGTAAGCTGCTGTTAGCATAAGATTGGATGGATATTGACACGAACACGGTACGTAAAGGAAGAATAAATAAATATGTAAACAGAAAGTTAGTCAAAAGGGGGATATGTGTTAGATTTAATATTATTTTATTACAAATAAAACAGCTAGATCTATATAGTGGGATTGAACAAAAAAAATATCACAATTTATGGACTTGTCCTCTCCATACAAATAATACACATATAATAATGACAACAAATCAAGCACATCAACAAATATAGGAAATATTTAACACAATATAGTGAACCAATGGGGAATAAGTTGATGCAGACCAGACGATAGACCATTGATATGGATGTTTCACACTCTAACCTTACAGTCTATTCCTGTCACTGGAAGAAGAATAAGATGATGGATAACTCTATACCATAAGGTTGATGGCTTGAATGAGAGGTAGTTGTTGATAAGGATAATATATTGAACGTTTAACTTTTACAATCCTCCCCCTTTTTTATTATTAAGTAATTCTTAATTTCATTTAATTTTTTTACTGCTTTTAGCACACTTTACCATCATAAATACTTGTTACCTTATCAGTTTATATAATTGGTGACCTAGTAGTAACATTCATATATTACCATTGATAAGTTCCTTAGATTTTACTCGGTTATTGTCACGATTTCAAATTATATTAGGACAACGTGGCTACGAGTGAGTATGATATTGATTGTTGCTTAATAAGCAGTTGGTTCAGCTCATACATAGCATGGCGAGAAGAAGCTACATGTGAACAATTTTGTTCCATACGTCAGATTGTATAGCCTATATTTAGAAATAAAATAAATAATGCAGAAACATCATGTTTAAATATTCAGTGTTTCAGAGTAGTAAGGTGGTAGAAATAGTCAATTATACCACTTAAGCTAATTCTACATGAAACAATCAACATTGGATCATCAGACAGCTATTTTTTTTTCTTTTTCCACAAAAGATTCAAATGCAAATACCAAATTTTGTTCCTTGCAAAAAAAAAACAAAAAAAAACAAAAAAAAAAAAAACCCACCAAATTTCAGATTGACTAAGCTGCTTTAGCTAAGAAGACAACACATTGTACATTATTCCGAATTTAAATTGTAGCATTTGACATATTCCTACAAGGAACAAATGATAATTGTTGTCACATATAGGAACATATAGTGTAGCTCCAACATCTTACGTATGGGACAAAAGTTTGCAATGTTTATTTTGTTGTGGATTTCACTTATATTTAATTTAGAGAGTTATGAAATGTATTCATATTTCTTAGTTTTCTACTTTTTATTTTTTACACATGTGACTGTTTACTTCGCTTATTCTTGACAAAATGGGAATATTTTGTTAAGTTTGGGAAGAAAGAGCAAAACACTCTTGCATCTCTATGAACAACTTTTTGGATGAATATAAGAATGTAAACCTATGTTTATGTAGTCCTCAGTATATTAGATATGTAATGATCAAAGAATGCAAGTCAGTAAAGGAATTTAAATTTTCTATCTGACGTATGGGACAAAACAAGTCTTACGAATGGGACAAAACAAGTCTTACGTATGGGACAAAAGAAGTCCTACGTATGTGACACAACAATTCTTACGAATGGGACAAAACAAGTCTTTCTTATGGGAAAAAACAAGTCTTATGTAAGGGACAAAACAAGTCTTACGTGTGGGACAAAACAAGTCTTACGTATGGGACAAAACAAGTCTTATAAATGGGACAAAACAAGTCTTACGTATGGGACAAAATAAGTCTTATGCATGGAACAAAACAAGTCTTACGAATGGGACAAAACAAGTCTTACGTATGGGAAAAACAAGTCTTACGTATGGGGACAAAACAAGTCTTACGTATGGGACAAAACAAGTCTTACGTATGAGACAAAGCAAGTCTTGCGTCTGGGACAAAACAAATCTTACGTATGGGACAATAAAAGTCTTACGTATGAGACAAAACAAGTCTTACGTATGGGACAAAACAAGTCTTACGTATGGGACAAAGCAAGTCTTACGTATGGGACAAAACAAGTCTTAAGTATGGGACAAAACAAGTCTTACGTATGGGATAAAACAAGTCTTACGTATGAGACAAAGCAAGTCTTGCGTATGGGACACAACAAGTCTTACGTATGGGACAAAACAAGTCTTACGTATGGGACAAAGCAAGTTTTACGAATGGGACAAAACAAGTATTACCTATGGGACAAAACAAGTTTTACAAGTGGAACAAAACAAGTCTTACGTATGGGACAAAACAAGTCTTACGTATGGGACAAAACAAGTCTTACGAATGGGACAAACAAGTCTTATGTATGGGACAAAACAAGTCTTATGTATGGGACAAAACAAGTCTTACGTATGGGACCAAACAAATCTTACAAATGGGACAAAACAAGTCTTACGTATGGGACAAAACATGTCTTATGCATGGAACAAAGCAAGTCTCACGAATGGGACAAAACAAGTCTTACATGTGGGAAAAAACAAGTCTTACGTATGGGACAAAACAAGTCTTACGTATGGGACAAAACAAGCCTTACGTATAGGACAAAACAAGTCTTACGTATGGGAAAAACAACTCTTAAGTATGGGACAAAACAAATCTTACGTATGGAACAAAACAAGTCTTACGTATGAGACAAAGCAAGTCTTGCATATGGGACACAACAAGTCTTACTTATGGGACAAAGCAAGTCTTACGTATGGGACAAAACAAGTCTTACGTATGGGACAAAACAAGTCTTACGAGTGGGACAAACAAGTCTTACGTATGGAAAAAACAAGTCTTACGTATGGGACAAAACAAGTCTTACGTGTGGGACAAAACAAGTCTTACGTATGGGACAAAACAAATCTTACAAATGAGACAAAACAAGTCTTACGTATGGGACAAAACATGTCTTATGCATGAAACAAAACAAGTCTTACGAATGGGACAAAACAAGTCTTACGTATGTGAAAAAACAAGTCTTACGTATGGGACAAAACAAGTCTTACGTATGGGACAAAACAAGCCTTACGTATAGGACAAAACAAGTCTTACGTATGGGAAAAACAACTCTTAAGTATGGGACAAAACAAGTCTTACCTATGGGACAAAACAAGTCTTACGTATGAGACAAAGCAAGTCTTGCGTATGGGACACAACAAGTCTTACTTATCGGACAAAACAAGTCTTACGTATGGGACAAAGCAAGTCTTACGTATGGGACAAAACAAGTCTTACGCATGGGACACAACAAGTCTTACGTATGGGACAAAACAAGTCTTACGTATGGGACAACACAAGTCTTACGTATGGGACACAACAAGTCTTACGTATGGGACAAAAGAAGTCTTACGTATGGGACAAAACAAGTCTTACATAAGGGACAAAACAAGTCTTACGTATGGGACAAAACAAGTCTTATGTATGAGACTTTCAGGTTGACTTTGATGTCTTCTTAGTACTATGTTAATTGGTGATAGTCAAAACCAAAGTTATTTATACTTAGGTACCTTGATACCATTCACGTTAAAAGAAAGATCTTATATTTCAAGTTTTTATGGAAATATGGCTAACGTATGGGACAGCATGAGTTTCGGAAAATGGCGTTTCAAACTGCGAAGACTTGAATTAAAAACATTAGCAGAATTATTTCCATTCTATCTTGTCATAGTTCTTCCCCACACTTTCAACAACAAAAAATAACTGTATATAATACAGATAAATATGAAGATGATCCCATGGAATTCTTTGTTTATCTTGTGAATGATTATTTTGTTAAAAACAATTACATACTACATTGTATTACATTTCGGTTAACATCTTCTCTGATAACGATGTTATATTATTAAAGTGCTACATGTTATATACCAACAGAAACTAGAGAAAATTCTCTATAAGCTGAAGCTGACCTTAACTTTGTTATTCCTAAGTGAAAAATGTATTACACCTTAAAAAATGGGGTAAATATGAAGTGGCCATTCATTACAGGTATTTTAGGGCAATGTTTGGGTATGTATGAACCTGTATTTCCATAGCCGATCACAATAGACCAGTGAAAGTTACCTATTGTTTAGACCCCATAATGCACCAAGTTTAAACATATCATTCATTTATGTTATATTACAATATATCATTTACTGATCAATTACAGAATATTCCTTAAAAAGTACAACCTTAGCTTGGTGTAGACGGTCACATGTTATATCATAGTCTGGGGCATTCCAGTTGCACCTGTCTGTGTACACCCCCCTCTTTGACCCATAGTCAACTGACAATAGGTAAGACGCTTCTGCTTCCTATGTAAAAATATTTCCCTACCTGTAATGTTATCAAAAGATGTCACAGCAAATCAAAACTTTCTTCTAGCAGGAGGTGAATGAGTTTACTAGTCATGTGAGCTATGTTGATATTGTAAAGATAAAGATAGAGATAACATATTGAAAATCACGCTGTTGGGACAGTTAAAAACTCTATCAGAAAATTCTTAAAGAGAGGTAAAATCGTCCCCCATAGCACACAAATACATGATGGCTTGAAACAGCCGGAAATCCAATAAAACAAAACAAAGTTTGTGGGGAAGGGGGTATACTAGTTTTATGGGTCCAAACCTCTAAGTGGTATATTTGCCGATCAGTAAGGACAAACAAATCAATCATTAAAGAAACTCTTAGCGTTATGGTGTTTAACGCCACTTTGATTCCTATAAGAGCTAAAACTGCCGTATACACGAAGATGTTTTATCAGCCAATGAAGTTCCTATTTAAAAAAAATTACTCCAACAAACTGACAGACAGAAGATTAATCGTGCTTACTCTCTTGGACATGGTCATGAAAAAAATATCCAGACAAGACTTCGACTTGGACTAAGTAGTTTAAATGAACATTTATTAAAGTATAATCTTTCTCTTAGCAAATTCTGCGAGCAGTGTACCGGGAATATATCTTACTGAAACCACCAAACATTATATACATACTAATGTGTGAACCGGGAATATATCATACTGTAGCCACCGAACATTATATACATACTAATTTGTGAACCGGTAATATATCATATTGAAACCACCAAACATTATATACAAACTAATGTGTGAACCGGGAATATATCATACTGAAACCGCCATACATTATATACGTACTAATGTGCGAACCGGTAATATATCATACTGAAACCACCAAACATTATATACATACTAATGTGTGAACCGGAAATATATCATACTGAACCCACCGAACATTATATACATACTAAT
>MJUT01017219.1:4273-17008 GCA_002080005.1 Gigantidas platifrons | reverse complement strand
TCTCAGACTTGGTACATACACTTCAATAATCTCTCAATCTCAGACTTGGTACATACACTTCAGTAATCTCTCAATCTCAAGCTTGGTACATACACTTCAATAATCTCTCAATCTCAGACTTGGTACATACACTTCAATAATCTCTCAATCTCAGACTTGGTACATACACTTCAATATAACATGGCTCAATTATTATATTTCAAAAGACGGAACACATATTTTGTTGTAGTCAATTTAGTGTGAACAGTGTAGATTATATTAATTATGCAGCGTAACAAAACTTCCTTGTTTAGACTTGTATGCATACGAGACCTCCTGTTTTACCTTTAACTTTAAAAACTTATTGTATTGCAATCTAAAATTCCCAAACGTATTCTCCATCAAAAGGTAAGGTTATAAAACTAATTTTATTCTCGTTAATTAAAGAAAAAATTTTCTTTTTAGATCAAACTAAATTTTTAACTCCAAAAATGGAATATAATTTAACTTTAAAACTATATTATAAACTAAAAGGTTGGTTTTATTATATCTATTTACATTAATTAATAGTTTTCAGTGCTCCGGCGGTTCATTGTTGATATATATATATATATAGTATCTTATATTTCATCAGTATTTTTGGACAGAAAATCGATGAATTTTTTTTTCAAGATAAAAAATCATAAAAATTGTTGATCATATGAATGTATTTATGCCCAGTCTGGATTTCACAGAGTTGTCGCCCTTACAAAAACTGCAATTTTAAATTGGGGACACCTAGCTGTTATTATCTTAACCAAGAGTGTGGTGATTTCTTCGATCGAATAGGTAAAACCATGTTAAAAAGGATGCATGTTAGTTTTAGTTTAAACATATTTTTATTTGCTAAATATAACAAATAGGGATCGGACACAAGTTTTACCAACTTATGAAGTCTTCTCCCGAATACAATAATTTACAATATGGATTAGCATGCGCAATGAAAGGATATAATATGTATATAATAGCATAGAGTTAAATAAACAAAGAATGATTATATACAAAAACATAGGTCTAGACAATATACGATAAAAAAAGAAAAAAAGAAAAGAGAATAAATACTTTTGGAGATGTGTGTTGGTTCTTTAGATCATTTAGACAATTGTAAATCTTTTGGAGTCTTTAATATATTTAAAAGCATGTTTAAAAATAGTTGTATTTTCTTGATATGTTAGGAGATCACTTCCTTTTGTCAGTAGATTTACATCAATATTAATGTTAGAAGGTAGCCAGTTAAGACTATTAAATAATATTTCCCTATTATCTGTATATTTGTCACAATCAAAAAAGAAATGGTGAGAATTTTCATGCATGTTCTCCGATCAAGTGTTTTAAATGTTGATTGAAATATCTTTTGAATGTATTACCAAAACAATTATCTATTTTTATTTTATATTGTAATATGTACATAATTATATTTTAGTCGCACTACAGGTGCGCCTGTATGTGCCCCCGATGTAAAGGGGTGGTTATTCTAAATAAACCTATATATAAACATACAAAAACCCTGCTATTGTACATGAATTATCGTTGTAAACTGACTACTAACTAGGAAGGTAGAATAGGTTGGAACACAAAGTTGATATGCCCGCACATTGTGACCGGATGTTTTTATTTATTTACTTACATGATTAACATAGTTAGTTCGATTTACCATCTTTTGTGACTTTTAAATTTGTTTTTGATGCACGCCTGCTACTGCCATTGTTTTAGTGTTATTTTGTAGATGGATAGCAAACTGAAATTCTTAGTTGCCATTTCATGTTTATCACTGCTTTCTATTGTCAAATCACAAGGTAAGTATATATATATATATATGTATATATGTATAATTTCCTCCAATGACAATAATCAATGTATGCAATTTGTTTGCCGCTATTGTAGGCCCATTGATTGGAATAATAAATATTCTTATTCTTATTCTTATTCTTATTCTGCTTACATTCAATCAAGTGTATGTATAAATATATTCAATTCAATTCAATTCAATATTTTATTTAAGTCTATATATACTAGCATTTACAAATTACACTGAATATTTTGCATGGCATTCCATTATGATCTGTTGAATTCCTTGTCATTTCTTATCATTTTCAGAGAAAATGATATTTTTTAACTTTTTTTCTCCACGAAACGACAATTTTTAATTCCACCGTTAACAGTAAAATGTCACGAGAAGACATAAAGCAAACATATCTTGATGGATTTTGTATGTATTTCCGAAAAAAAGAAAAAAAAATTTCATCTGTGTAATCTTCGTCATATTGATAAATAAGTGGGCGTGGTGTCATATTGATGAATAAGTGGGCGTGGTGTCATATTGATGAATAAGTGGGCGTGGTGTCCTTTCCTCTTAGTTTAGAAAACATGAATTGAAATCCAGCCTGGAAAAGAAAAAAGAAGAAAACAGAAAATATGGCAACATTATGTAATATTTTATAATTCATTATGTCTATGTGTATTTAATACCTGTCGAAAAATTATTTCGATTACATCGTAAAGTACAGTTTTATTTTGTAGAAGAAAATGAACTATACGTATAAAACTACCTCTAGATGGAATATTGAGTTTATGTATATTATTTTCTCGGTAGTGTTTTGTAGATCATTGCTTGCCCTTTATCTCATGGCCATATCTGTTGTCTGTTCTTCTTCCTCTTACGGCTTTTGATCCCTTTGGCATCGTCAAACTTTTATTGTCTATTTATAAGTTGTGGAATGGGGAGTAAAAGGCCATTTTTTTTCGGAATTTTACTATTATTAATATTAATTTTTTTTGCAGAATTCTTGTTGATACGTAAACCCCCCCCCTCATGTGTAGACGACCATAACAGATTGTGACGTTCCTGTTTAGGTCCCTTTGTTTACTTGCTTCCAGCACTTTTAAAATCATTTGGGTTTCCAACCTTTCGACTTTGAGCGTACCTGATGAAGGTTATTCCAGAAACGTGTTGTGTGCAGGGCCGTCTGCAGGTTTCTGGAAAGGGGGTTGCGGGTAATTTGGTACAGGCATTTCAAAAGAAATTGTGGATTAAATCGGATTTTACCGCGCNTAGATCATTGCTTGTCCTTTATCTCATGGCCATACTCTGTTGTCTATTCTTCTTCCTCTTACGGCTTTTGTAGATCATTGCTTGTCCTTTATCTCATGGCCATACTCTGTTGTCTGTTCTTCTTCCTCTAACGGCTTTTGTAGATCATTGCTTGTCCTTTATCTCATGGCCATACTCTGTTGTCTGTTCTTCTTCCTCTTACGGCTTTTGTAGATCATTGCTTGTCCTTTATCTCATGGCCATACTCTGTTGTCTATTCTTCTTCCTCTTACGGCTTTTGTAGATCATTGCTTGTCCTTTATCTCATGACCATATCTGTTGTCTGTTCTTCTTCCTCTTACGGCTTTTGTAGATCATTGCTTGTCCTTTATCTCATGGCCATATCTGTTGTCTGTTCTTCTTCCTCTTACGGCTTTTGATTATCCCTTTGGCATCGTCAAACTTTTATTGTCTATTTATAAGTTGTGGAATGGGGAGTAAAAGGCAATTTTTTTCAGAATTTTACTATTATTAATTTTTTTTGTGTGCAGAATTCTTGTTGATACGTAAACCCCCTCCCCCTCATGTGTAGACGACCATAACAGATTGTGACGTTCCTGTTTAGGTCCCTTTGTTTACTTGCTTCCAGCACTTTTAAAATCATTTGGGTTTCCAACCTTTCGACTTTGAGCGTACCTGATGAAGGTTATTCCAGAAACGTGTTGTGTGCAGGGCCGTCTGCAGGTTTCTGGAAAGGGGGTTGCGGGTAATTTGGTACAGGCATTTCAAAAGAAATTGTGGATTAAATCGGATTTTACCGCGCGACACCCCCCCCCCCCCTTCCGTTGTGGCTTAGTGTTCCCAGGGGCGGGTCCAGGATTTCAGGTTATAGGGAGTGTATTGATAAAGTTTCGCCGAGCAAAGTGAGGCGCGAAAATTTGTGGGGTATTTTGTGTGAAAAATCAGGATTTTATGCAAAAAATCATATTTTTTCCAATTTTATATTCATGATATTGGACACTTGACTTTATTGCGAATTTATTCTTAATCTGGAAGTAATTCATGTCTTACGCCTTTAAATGAAGAATGCATAGAATTAGATCATTACATAAGGCCATCCTTAAAAAAATGTTGGTTTGCCGTTTTCCGACTCTCAACCTTTTTTTTTCTTTTTTTTTGTGGAAAAGGGGGTGCGATCGTACCCAACGCACCCCCCGTTCCGACGGCCATGCTGTGCACTAAATTTGATATCTACGTTTTTATTTGATCATGATTGACTCCATGCTTCTCTGGTTATATTATTAATACTAATTTTAATTCACCAATAAGTCTGAATTTATTTATTTATTCATTCGTATACTCTCTGGATATTACTTATCGTTTTAGGTATAACTTTCTAATTTGTTTTCCATTGAAGTATTTGGTCATGTGTCAATTTTTGTGGAAATTTGATTGTCTTGTCTGGGTTCGAGCCCTGATCGAGTCAAACCAAAGACATTTTCTTGCAAGCACGCCGCATTATGGAGCAATATCTATGACTAATTGTCTCGAAATCAGGATAATGTTTCCAAGTGGAGCGACATGTTGTTTCAGTGAGGTAACACTCTAAATATTCAACTAATCGTGTTGGTCTAGTACAAAGTGGACATCATCATCCTCTCATCTAATGTAACTCGCCATGATATGGCTAATAAATTGCTCATTTTAGCGTTAAACAACAATTCCCCACTAAGGCTATTTTCTTGTCAGATTCGGAAACATACCGTATTTTATTATTGGCACAATTTAAATGTATGCTGTCTTTGATGTTTTGAAAAATTGGAGGCTATAGTTCATGGAATTAAGTTTCAAATTATTTCAGTTCCAAATGGTTTGATAGTTAACTTTTAGGTCCAATCGAAGGCTGTCGTCATGACTCGGGCATGCTAAGAATAAGTGGACTCATGAAAAAGTTACAGAAAAACATGACAAGACGACGGAATTATATATTCATTGTACGGGGACCCTTCATATCCCCTTTGTCCTCAGCTTCTAGACTCATTTAAAGGTGCTCATTGGACCGAAGAACAGAAGATTGTCAACAAATGAATGTCTGCTGTCAGGATATCTGTAGAATTGACATTTGGAAAAATAATTTCTTTATTCTGGTTCACAATATAATGCATAATGTCTTTGATGTTTTGAAAAATGTAGAACATCTGTTTTAATCGGAGGTTGTGGAATTATCAACCCATCGAAATATCCCGAACTGTGGGAAATTGTTACGGAAAGGCGAACATAGCATGAAGAGTTTGAAAATACCAAAGGAGTTTACCTGGTTTACCTGGTATAGAGGTAATAAATTTGGGCTAGTTAGCTCCTGCGAACCTTCTTGATTGGTCATATCCACTTGTCACTTCCGGTTCGTATATATCTGGCCTGCATTTGATTTCGAGGTCTTTCCAATGCCAATATAGATGGTTTTTGAACCCATTTATTGTATTTGACTCTATTACTTTCTCGAGCAAACTATTCCAAGTGTCTACTACTCTTTGCGAGAAACTGCATTTTCTAATATTTGTTCTACAATGCTTCTTGTAAATTTTATGCTGGTGGCGTTCTCATTTTTCGGAAAGATTTTAATACTATTTACCCTGTCTATATTGTTAATAATTCTAAACGTTTCTACCATGTCAGACCTTAATCGCCTGTATTGTAAAGATGGTAATCCTAGGTATCTTAATCGGTCACTGTAACTGAGATGTTGAATATTGTTGACCAGTTTTGTGGCTCGTCTTTGAACATTTTCAATTTGGATGGCTTCCTTTTTATACATAACTGACCATATATTGCTTCCGTACTCTAGGTGTGGGCGGACTATACTTTTATATAGTGTGATAAAATGCATGTTCTTGTCCATGTATGTAAAGCTTCTTTTTATCATTCCTATTCCTTGGTTGGCCTTTTTTGTTTGATTGTTGATGTGAATTTGAAATTTTAATTTTTCATCTATAGTGATAATCAGAATTCGTAAATCGAAGAAGGACAGACAACACGATGGCCAAAAGAAATAGAACAAAAAGACAAAAGGACAAACAACGATCTACAAAACATACACATAAAACTAAAGATCGAGTAACACGAACCCCACTAAAACCAGGGTAGAATAATTTTAGAATGTCTGACATGGGTGATGTTTTGACAGTTGTTCTTTCTTACTTCCTTGTTTTGAATTTCACATGTGTTAGAATGACAATTCATTTCGCTAGATTTTCAATACTCAATGCACCACATACTACCGTTCTAAGAATACCTTTGAATTGTAATTTGTTTTTACTTTTCCTACGTGAAAGTCAAATAACGTAGTTGGCCAATTATTATTTAACGTAAAGCGAGCACTATTTTAGCTTTATTCATGTTTACAATAAATCATGTCAGACAAATTTGAAGACATGAAAGGGGTAACCAGAAGGCGTAAATCGAAGGACAGACAATACAATTGCCAAAAGGACTAACAAAATGATCTACAAAAACACTACACTAAAAAACAAAAGATTATTCATTGGAACCCCACAAAAACCTGAGGTGAACTCAAGAGTCAAGTGATCTGGAAGGGTAAGCAATCACTGCTTCACTAGTGGCACCCGTTGTGATGCTATTGTTATAAATCCAGTAATAAGTCATGAATAAAGGATTATGACAGACGGAACATATCGTTGGTTATCTGTAACACAAATATTACATAGCGGTAAATTAAATCATGGTGGTGACCGCAAGACTTCCCACGTGATGAAGTCTTGGTTTAAGTAGCTTCCTCGTTAGCGGCAATCTCATCAATGAAAACATGACGGGGAATCACAAGCTCTGGAATATAGTATTAACAGAGAGATATAAATTGCATATGCAAGTGCTGCTACAGGAAAAAAATACAATCTAATGGATAAGGTAGGAAAACTTTGCCCTGCAAGGGGCCAAACAAAGACCTCCCCTATTAGGTTTAGCTCATTAGGGACCAATGCTAGTTGTCTATTACCTTCTTTGAAGATGATGTTCTCCATATATGAGGCACTCATTTACTAGTTTTTGCGGATTGTGCATTTAATTCAACAGAGATCAGCATCTTGTATATGCTAATTACATGCATGTTAAACGACGAGGACATTTGGATGTGTTCAAAATTGTACCTTAACATGCCCAGGAATTGATGCCCAGAATGCACTGTTTGGAATCATTTCTCTTCCACTTGCTTGTCTTTGTATTCTCATAAATAACATTCCACCAATCAGATACACAACTAATAAACATAATACACTGAAAAAGATACAATTTAATATTAGTTTATGGGTGTTCAATGCCAGTTAAATCATAGTTGTTCATTTTAAAAATGGAGGAAACCCGATTATTCGGTTTGGTTTTATGCTGTTTAACGCCACTTTCAATAATATTTTGGTTATATCAAGAAGGTACGCTTTATTGGTGGAGGAAACCGGAGGACCACCGACATGTCGCAAGTCACAAACCTTATCACGATACCCTCCCGATCATTCGGAGATAACCACAGACATTCCTGAAGTCAATGAATGATTGTTGTTTAACTCCACGTTAGGTTAGTAATTTTGCGAATGCAACACGTTACTTGTCAATAAAAATGTCTTCTATGTACATGGGGAATTGCATTTTAATATAGTCAGATCACTAAAACAATAGGGGGCCGTCGTGGCCGTAGTAGGATTTACAACTAACTATGCAATCAGTGCCTATCACCACTGATGTTGTGAGTTCGAATCTCGATCAGGGTGAGGTGTACAACATTATGTGACTTCCAGGGTGGTTTTAAGGGATAGATAGTTTTCCTATACCCCGAAGTTGTCTCGATGATACTTACCAAATACACAGGATGCTACCTATGCTGAGTCCACCTATATTGTCACCAGGATGAGGCTTTTCTGTTGGTTTACTTTTAACACATCCGTCCGGACATGCGCATTTAGTGGTTAATGTTAAAAACTGGGAAGCATAAAATAAGATATCTCTTAAAGGCATACAGGCTGTCAGAATTGATTTTTTTTTTTGGTTTATATTAAGAGTTGCCAATATTCGATGTTTTATATTAATAAAATGTTCTGAACAAAAACCCCGGTTTAAAAAATATTTTATAATGTAGTAATTAGTGAAAAGAATTCGAATGTCTCTTGGTGGAATCGTCATTAACACAACCTAATTATAAATCGATTGCAGTTCCGAAGTTAGCCGAACACTGATAACTGCTATAAATAACTGAGGAAGCATGTTGTATATAAACTCGTTAGAATTAATATAATTTAAGAAATATATCTATGAAATTGGATCTCGGGGTAATCAGATAATATTATATAATGATATTTAGAAAGAATGACACTTAAAATCTGAAATACGTGATGAAATCAATAAAAACAAACCCAAACTGTGCAAAGGGGCCCGATAAAGGGAAAATTGTAAACAAATTGTATTGCATATTATTGACAACACTGGAGTTGTCTTGATTATATCTATTTTTTTTTTAAACAGACATGAAGCTCATTATTTTAGTCTATAATTTAAAAAGGATATCACCTAGCGTTTTCTCCTGAAAAAAAGAGTATATAAGAAATTACGATGCAATTCTACTGTCAAAATACGATTCGGCCGAAAAAAGATACTAAATTATGCTTACGTGTTGAAATATGGAGTAGGTCGGTAAAACATTTATTTTTTATTTTTACACAAAGCTTGCTGAATCCTCCTCTTTGTGTCATTTTCGTGTAGAATCCGTTAATGTGCTTGTTCTTCCACGATTCGATTTATGCACATCTGAAATTTTCTTCATCAACAAGCAATTTCGCACATGCGCAAACGCTTTCCCGAATGAGTTCACTGTCAGGTCGTGTGAATATTGCGCGGGTCAACATTGAATTTTTTACTGGATGTAAGAAAATCAAACAGCGACGTATTTCCTTCGTTCTAGGCTATTAACGTATGATATCATGAAAAATTTCAACTGCAATTAGTACAAAACATCGAATATTGGCAACTTTTAGTATAAGCAAACTGAAATTCAATTATGACAGCCTGTATGCCTTTAAAAAAAATTCTGATAAGTAATCGCTGAAAAAAGAAATCGTTAAATTGTTACAAAAACATATTTTCTTTAATCTAAAATCTCTCTCTCTATATATATATATAGTTAAATGAATTTTGCAATAGAAGATAAACAAAGAAAAATAATGACATCAAATATTGAATTGGCTAGATATATGAATTTAAACTGAATACACAAATGAAACCAACAGATATTTAAAATAAAACACGCCAGCGAAAAATCGAAAGGGCCATCAGAAAAATTGGCATTGTTTGGGACACAAGACACAAGACGATTGACAAATCAAAAAGAAAAAAAAACACAAAAAACCACAATATATGTTGGATACCACTATACGCAAACAAACACAAATAACGAAAATATGACATGAGCCCTCCTATAAACAACTGGAGATAAAGGCGAACCAAACTTCGTTTTTATGCGGAAATTGTAACGGACATCACAACACGTAAAGACACTTAATAAGACAATACAAAAAACTAAAAAAATAAGCAAGAGAGATCAATCAAAAATCCGTGGATGAACTCAGGTGCTCGCGAAGGATAAGCAGTTCCTAAGGGTTGTATCTAGGAGCATATAGTTCTAGCTGGGTGACAAATAATAACGATAATTAGTTATGAATGTAATACAATACATCTACTTACATATGTACTGGATCCCTGTTCTCCCACAGGTGTCAATGAAGCATCGCCGCCACCAGTATCACATACCAGCGTAACATCTGTGCTCCTGTAAATAACAGGTCATGATTACGTCATTTTCAACAACATTGCAGTTATTTAATAGAGGTCAATACTTTTAGCGGAGAAAACCGATGAACGCGGACTAGCAGAAAGTCTCTGATCACCATTATCATAAAATTATATAGAATATACCTTGAAATGGGCGTGATCGAATGAGCACGCAACAGAACGATGATAGATACTGATTGTACATGTAAATGTAAATCCAACTTTCATACCACTATGGCTACGACAACCACCTCTGTGACCTAACTGGATATGATTCGAATCAACACAAAATACTACTATGATGTTGTTATATATTACCGGCGGTTTTTTCCGTTTGTTATCACAGGCATTTGACCGATGGACCTTAATTTCGCCGTGTTTGCCACGGGGGTACGTATTTTCAGGGTTAATAACGATGTAGGGCTTCTATTTAATTGTGGGTCCTGGGTCCACACAAATACTAGAAAAATACACAAGGTAAGAAACAAAAGTGTCCACAAACCCGGAGTTCGACTTATTTTCTGTTACGCGATTGGTCAATTCTTTTCTGGAAATTTGCCTTGACCAATCGCGTGCCGCGTAATAGAAAATAAGTGGTCGACCTCCGTGTTCGTTGACAATCTGTCTTGAGAACAGATAGTCGGGGGTATATATGCAAATTAGTACGAATATGAGAGTAAACCAGTGGCACAACAGCTGATGGGGGTCCACAAGGTTAGTGCATTCCATCCGTTTATTTTTCAGAAATCAGGGAAATCGACAATAATAAGAAATTTAGCAGTACGCCGCCATTTTCAGTGATTTTGTTTCTTACCTTGTGTATTTTTCTAGTATTCGTGTGGACCCAGGACCCACAACTAAATAGAGGCCCTACATCGTTACTAGCCCTGAAAATACGTACCCCTGTGGCAAACACGGGGAAATTAAGGTCCATCGGTCAAATGCCTGTGTTTGTTATTGCTTGTACGTGACCGGAAGTAAAAAGTCCGAGGTCAGAGCCAATATTGCTGAACTTGACGAATTAATATGTGCACAATATTTATCGGTAAGATTTACTTTCTTACTTTTTGGAGTAAAATGGCAATTTTAGAACTTCCGTGGCATGTCTCAAATGTTTACGCAATTACCATTTTATGTAGAGAATACAAAATTCCTTATCGGCTAGTAGAAATGTCGTCTATTTGTAAATAGTACTTGTTCGGAAACGTATGCACGCACATCTTAGATAGGTTTCGAAAAGTATACATTGTATATAAACAGTGATTGCCAACAATTCCACAATACGAACAAAATGGATAACTACATCTCGCCTCAAAACATGAACACACCAAGTACCCCGAAATATACCGATGGAAATCCAGGTTATGGCTTCGGACAGCCACAAATATGTGGCGGCATTAAACCAGTCAATTGCATCCCAACACTCCCCTTGTTGATGTTCTGAGGTTTAATCTTACCTTGTTGTTCCCACGCTATCTGTTGAGGTATATATTATATGGTTATTTAACCCATCATTACTAAATACAGCCGAGCTTGCGTCTCCGGCCGGATATGATGTCGATCTGTCGGTTGGTATTTGGCACGCCTTAAATATTTAGAATATGAACAATCTTAAAATTACAATACAATTTGCTTAACATTATCCGACAAATTCGTAGTATTTATTTGGAACGGATTAAATATTTAAATATGTAGATATTTAGCTTAGTGAACGTGGTCATGGAATAACTTTCATCAGGTATGTTCAAATTAAAATGTTTGGAAGACCAAATAACTTAAGTAATAGTTTTAAAATATGAACAGTCTTGAAATACATTAACATTTGGTTAAAATCATTTCAAACAAATTTAGACAAAAATAAAAATTTTCTTATCATTTGAACATCAGTTTTGTTTGTGGTGGTTATCAGTTTGTACTAATTGGTAGACTTATGATTTTTAATCGTGTGGGGACACAAAAGCACAAACAAGAACTAGCACTCTTGTTATTTGATTTGTAGTATTGGAAGCTACTAGTAAATTATCTCTATAGTCATGCTATGTTAAATACGACTGGAACATTTGCCTTCCAATGGGTTATCAATGAACACGCCTAACAAACTGTTGCTACTCTGAGTCTCTTACGTACAAAGGGCATGGCATTCTTCACGCACGAGGCACTATTCAGTGCCTCTTTTTAAGGGGATTTGTATACATTTTGTTTTATTATATGACTTCAGATATTATTATAAGACTTCAGATAATGTCTTTTCTGATTGGCTGACGTCCCTAGTAACGTTCTTTGGTAAAACGTTATATTCAACGCGCAAAAAGTCACAAAAGGTGAACACAATATTCCAAAGCTCCTCCAGACACCTTAAAATAGAAATGGTGTTCCCCAATTGTCTTAAAAGTAGTAGCCAATCATCATCGGGTTAAGTTTTGTCATCGACTAATCAGATGCGTTCTTACTCATTACTTTTGGTACACAATTTTAATAATGGCAGGCGTTGGGCAGACAGGGGTTTCTGGGGAACAAAGTCGACTCTGTTTGGTGTTAATTCAAATTTGATTTAATGTCATATAATAAAACAGTTAATGACTTTCAATTTCGGTGAATACAAGGATTGATCAACCCATGGAACATGATATTCACCTCGGATGCCTCGGTGAATATCATGTTCCATGGGTTGATCAATCCTTGTATTCACCTCATGGAAAGTCATCAGTTGCATAGTATTTGATTCGTACCACACGTGAATCAGGCGCTGTTTTGGAAGGGATGTATTCCACAAAGAAGAACTATGTCTTATTTCCATACCTCGTGGTGATTTGTGGCTGTAACATGCCTTCGTAAGGGACCGACCATTAAACTTGAAA
>MJUT01017218.1:4222-27664 GCA_002080005.1 Gigantidas platifrons | reverse complement strand
GTGGTTTAATGTAACATTACTATATTATGACTTAATTACATTTAATTTTTTGAAGATAGAAGTATCAAAGTTTTCTTGCAATGTTACATACTACTTCAACATATTCATTAGTTATTTTTATATCACAAAAAACTTAAATCAACTGACCTGACAATGGTCAATATAACTGATCAGAAAAATGTTTTCAAATTTTATTATTTAAGGGCATCAGTGGTGTAATGGCTGGCGTGCTTGCCTTGAGTGCGGTAGATCGTGGGTTCGAGCCCTGATCGGGTCAAACCAAAAACTATAAAATTGGTATTTGTTGCTTCTCAGCTAAACACGCAGCATTAAGGAGGAAGAGAAAAGACTGGTTGGTCTGGAATCAGGATAATGTGTCCCAGTGGGGTGACATGTCTACCCGTGGACTGTTGTTTCAGTGAGCTTGCACTATACAAATCCAACTAGGCGTGTTGGTCTAGTACAAAGCGGACCTCATCAATATCATCTCATTAAACATTAATCTGTTCTCACAATGATATAACTGAAAACTTGCTGAGTTGGTGTTAAACAACAATCACTCACTCAAATGTTATTATAGTAGGATCGCTGCTGTTCGAGTTGTCCAATTATCTGTATTCCTGTTTTTTGTGTTCCATGTTATGATGTCGGCTACAATTTCTGCATTAAAATGATGTTCGAACCACCCTTGCCCCCCATTTGTTTTTATTAATGTATGGTGGTGTACAACACGATTTCCATATCAGATGATGATAGATCACACAAGACTAGACTCGCTTGGTTTTTTCATGCACTGTTTGGGTTCAAACAAGTAAGCATTTTCTGAGAAAAAGCTTTTTATTCATATTTTCATAGGATCCTGTTAAATAATTGTCCTCTGGTGGCGGCCATTTCAGTTCATCTCATCCATTCAATAAATGTATACTGTATACATTAAAGGCCCATCAAATGACACTATGGATTAAATCATGTTACTAGTTCCTGAGAAAAGTTTAGAAAGAGGATCACATTTGTGTGCTTGTTTCAAGCCAGGGCCTGGATTTCCAACATCTTTTATCGAGGTCTTTTTTATGTTCTATGATTTGAGGTGAATAGCGATTGTTCTTTGTTGATATTGTGCTGAGATTTATTGACCATCACTGTTTAAACTGTCTTTTCATTATTTAAAAAAATAATTCAAAAGAAACACTACATCTTGCCATAGCTCGCACAGAATCCATCCTATCTTAATAGTTCTTTAGCAAAAGTACGTAAATTATGTATTACCTGCATTATGTGTTGGTCGTCTTCTATCGTCTCTGCCTGATCTGGCTCCCTCTACTTAAGGGGTAGTGAATCCAGTCCTGGGAGCAATATTTCTTTGACCTTGTAAAACTTCTTGTGGTGACATCATCACATAAAATTAACCTGTTGTTACATGATACAAATTGTTTGAAATGATGTCTTATTAAAGAATGTATTGTTGTTTATACAAAGTCGTATTTAATATAGAATTTGTTCAACACAGCACCATCACAATATTTTCTCAATCAAATAAAAACAAGATAAAAATGTATTATTATTTGTCTACTACTCAGAGAAGTCAATATCATGTCAGGTGTCATACGAGTGGAAAAACTGGCAAATGATGTTTTGTTTTTTTAAGTTTGAGTTTAGAATTATAAATGATAACATTCTGATATTTAATACAAATCTCAATTTTACTCTGTGTTTCAACGTCTTGATTGATTGATTGGTGTTTAACGCCAACTTTAGAAGTATTTCAGCTATATTGTGGTGTGTATTTAAATGTCAACATGTACCATTTTGAAAATCATATGTGACCATGAAATATTACCAAGTAAGTTGAAGTAACTGAAACATTCTGCAGTCTGTGTACTTAATTAAGTTTCATATAATCCCATTTTATCGAAATCTTTACTTCTAATAAGCATAGCAAAACATGGTCATCATAGTCATCCTAATCAGGAAAATATATTTATTAGTTATTGTCAGTGATCATCAGTCCTCAAGATGAGCTCCGACCCAAGACCAGTAACAATTTGTTCGGACCAGTAAATTTTTCAGTTTTTATTTAGATATACATGTATATATATATAAAAATAAATTCAAGAATTTGTTTCAGACCAGTAAATTGAAATTTTCATTTCGAGGACTGAAACATCATCAATCCTGAAAGTGTGCTAGATTCTCATCACTAAAATACCAGGTAATATACTTTGTAATGCTTTCAGATAATATTTTACATGTAAATAAGGGTTTTACTTCTCAATTTGCAATCAACATAATTATAATCTATATGTGTACATGTAGTTGATTGCATTCTGACGAAGTTCAAGTAAACATTTTTTGGTTTGTTTTTTTTCACTAACCTTGACCAAGTGTACCATCTTGTCCCCATGCTCCTGTAAATTGTAAATAATAAAATATTAGTGATTATGGCTGTGGGTCATTCTGTACAGCTAGCCGCATCGGTGGTGTAATGATTAGCGTGCTTACCTTGAGTTCGGTTGATCCTGGGTTCAAGTCCCGGTCGAGTCAAACCAAAGACTATCAAATTGGTATTTACTGCTTCTCCACTAAGCATGCAGCAGTAGAGTAAGAGCAAAGACTGGTTGGATCGGAATCAGGATAATGTGTTCAAGTGGAGCAACATGTCTACCCGTACACTGTTATTTCATTGAGTTAACACTATAACAATCCAACTAAGCGTGTTGGTCTAGTACAAAGTAGACATCATCATCATCTCATTGAAATGTAACTTGTTCTCACCATGATATAGGTGAAAAATTGTTAATTTGGTGTTAAGCAACAATCACGGACTAATATTGCATAACTACTTTGAGTACAGATCAAACTTTACAGAGTATTGTAGTGAGGTGTCTCTCAAACAAGTATGCAGTATTCATGAGATTAAGCAATCACTGAGCAAGTTCAGAGTCATGTGTCCTAGTAAATCTTACATTTCTACTATTGGATGCTACTTCAGTGAACTAGCACTCTAGGGTTAGGATGTTACTATTAACAATATTTCGATTATATCGTGGCAGTCAGTTTTATTGGAGTACCAGGAGAAAACAACCGACCTGTTGCAAGTCACTGACAACTAGCACTCAACCAATCATGTTTGATATGCTTGTGTAGCACAAACAGATATCAAAATTTGCAATTTAACAAAATAATGTGTGCTTGCTATGATATGGTGAAAAACATTTAAGCAAGATATTTATCTATGACTAACAAAGTCACTGCATATTCATCTGAAGAACTTTATTCTCTTGCAACGACTTAGAAATACAAAATAACAAGCTGCTCCTTGTTTTAATTTGGTGGATTATTTATTGATCATATTCATTGTATGCACATTTATCCCTTCTTGTAGGGTTAGGGTTATGGTGTCTAACGCCACACCACTTTCATCAATATTTCAGTTATATCGTTGCGGTCAGTTTTATTGGTGGAGGAAACGGGAGTACCCAGAGAAAACCATCGACCTGTCGCAAGTCACTGGCAAACGTTATCATATAATGTTGTATCGAGTGCATCTCGCCTGAGGGGGATTCTAACTCACAAAGTTAGTGATGATAGGCACTGACTGCATATGTAGTTATATAAAGCCAACTACCATACGATCAGGATCACGGCCACAACGAACCCTCCCCTTCTTGTATTTTTTTAACTCAATTTAGGTTGACACTGCATTTAAAATAATTAATATTTCTATATGTTAAATATTTGCAGACTTTTAACCACAGCCTGCAAGTTACAACAGCTTCAACAATAACAACTTGAAATGAGGTGAATCTGGCATCACAATAGTACTACATTTACCTGCTGTAGTAACGTGTCCCAATCTTCCTGCAGAGACTACCTCAAATTGTGAGGCCTCTACTCTTATTCCACTAACAGCTAGGGAGTATGTAAATCGTGTCTTGTGCTTCAGGTGTGGGACTACCTCCATTACTAAATGGACTCTTTATTTCAGCCTGTTTAATACAAAGTTGTGTTTGCTTTTTAAGCACGATAAAACTTACACAGAGACCAGAATAAACATGTATCTGTGTATATATAGCTAAATCATAACAGAAAGTGTTTCATATGAAATAAACTCCCAACTAGCCTATCACTACAAGAGGACGGGAAATATAGATTAACTGGGTGTTATTACAGTAATATAGATGATGTTGTGGTGCATGTTTACAATGTTTGAAATCCACTAACATCTCATTAACTACATCCAATCAGGGGTTAGGTAAAGAGTTATATTTCAACTAACCTATCTATGTCTCCGTTATGAACCTACAAAATCATGAGGTATTGAAAATTGAATAAGATGGACATTGTCATTCTTATCATTAAAACTTATGACATAAAGAATGATTCACTGACACAATGATCTTGAACTTTTTGAAGTTATCACCTGCACTACCTGTGTACCATGTGGAAAATAATTACTTGTGACAGCTAGAGCTGTAATCTTGATACTACATGTATTAATTCTCACCTGCACTACCTGTGCACAATGTGGAAAAGAATTACTGGCTACAACTTGAGCTGTTGTCTCGTTTCCATCGCCTGCCACTTGAACTACTCTGTGTGTAACTTGTCCTGTAAATTACCAAATAAAACAAACACATGATCATTTTTTCATAAATGTATCCTATTTAATGAGGACAAAAATATTGTAATCAGGAAGAAGAGAAGAAAGTGTCCATAGAATACAGATACCCACACTCCCAGCCAGTATCAAACTAAAAACTAGCCCCCCCCAAAGAAAAAGCTTTCAGCTGATTAAAGGAAAACCACAAAAATTATCATTGCTTTAAGGGGCATAACTCTGGAACAGACAAAGTATTATTATGAGATCTGCAGTTTTATCTTGGCATTATAATTTCCCCAAATAGGCAAGCCATTTCACATATAACATGTCTCAAGTTTTACACTTTAACTCCAAGCCATGGCAGGGTGCATTTTATTCATCCTCACATGTATGTAACTTACAAAAGGTATTTGTTTTCATTGAGTACTATGATTTCCTCCAAAATTAAACTTTAAATACTTGCACTGTTCCATGTACTAGTGTCAATATGGTCCCTCGTGCATGTTTACCACAATTTAGTAGCTTTTGAAGTATGACACATGTCTGAGGTACGCGGACCATAAAAGCAGAAATATGATTCAATCCTAAATTCTACTTTACTATGTACCTGCCTTCACAGTAAACTGATATTATATCTTTGTATTTTGTATTTTGTAACTCTTATAAGTCATATATCTTAGATTGTCCTGTGTCTTCTCCAAGTTGTTTTTAGTAGTGTATAATTGGGTTAGGGTCATGGTGTTAAATGTCACTTTCAACAATATTCCAGTTATATCGCGGTTGTCAGTTTTATTCGTGGAGGAAACCAGAGTATCCAGAGGGAACCACTGACCTGCCGCAAGTTAGTGACAGCGTATAATTGGAGCCAGAGCTATTGCATCTCTAAATCCTACATGTATTGCTATATATTATTAGTCTTACGTGACCGCAGTCTGTTTCATATTACGCTATCTTGGCCTGTATCTGCCCTAAGTTGATACTGTATATTTGGATCCAGGCCTAATGTCACATCTCTCTAGTTCTATATTAGACTTACCTTGGCCTGTATCTGCCCTAAATTGATACTATATATTTGGACCCAGAGCTAATGTCACATCTCTCTAGTTCTATATTATATTTACCTTGGCCTGTATCTGCCCTAAGTTGTATATTTGGATCCAGGGCTAATGTCACATCTCTAGTTCTATATGAGACTTACCTTGGCCTGTATCTGCCCTACGTTGATACTGTATGTTTGGATCCAGGACTAATGTCACATCTCTCTAGTTCTATATTAGATTTACCTTGGCCTGTATCTGCCCTAAGTTGATACTGTATATTTGGATCCAAGCCTAATGTCACATCTCTCAAGTTCTATATTAGACTTACCTTGGCCTGTATCTGCCCTAAGTTGATACTGTATATTTGGATCCAGAGCTAATGTCACATCTTTCTAGTTTTATATTAGACTTACCTTGGTCTGTATCTGCCCTAAGTTGATACTGTATATTTGGATTCAGGGCTAATGCTGCACCTCCAACAGTTTGTACATTTGCAATTGTAGCTTGTTCTTCGTGTTCAAATGCTAAAATAAATAAAGACACTAGTCAATACATCATCACTGTTAATGTGTTATATGATTAAAATGGAAATTTGTAATGGAGTGAGTGAGTGATTATTGTTTAACGTCAAATGAGAAATGTTCAGCTATGTGATGGCAAGAACAAGATGCCTTCGACAAGATGATGTCCACTTTGTATTAGACCAACTTACAGAGTAGAATCTTTATAGTAAAAAAAAACAGTGTGTGGTAGACATGTCGCTCAACTCCGACATATTATTCCGATTCCAAGACAGCCCTCAGTCATTAGTGCTGCGTGCTTAGCGGAGAAGCAAAACAATAACAATTTAAAGGTCTTTGGTTTGACAAAACCAGGGCTCGAACCTAGGATTTACCACACTCAAGGTGAGCACCTAACCATAACACCACAAATGCGGTTTGTTATTTGTCATGGAAAGTTATTATTATAAGGTATTTTATATATACATACACAATGTTATCTGCTTTCATGCAATGTGGGAAATTAGAAGTATACCAGTAGACAGTCTAATTAAAATTTAGTCTGTCCAGGACAACACATTTTGAGGTAGAACTAATGCAAATTTTACATCCAACTGGTTTGTCTATGCTGTTGTCTACACTAGTCTACGTTAGTATTGTGTTTCAGATTTTCACATACCTGATGTCTATGCTGATAGTAAAAATGCGTTTCTCACATTGGTTATGCAAGTATATGTATGTAATGATCAGACCTTTGAGTAAAGGGTGGTACCAGGTATTTTTACCTAACTAAAATGATCTTTGGTACCTCTTGATATTAAGTGTTTTGCATAAGGTATTAATAAAAATTGTTCAAATTTCAATAAAAAGTACTGCCTGTAAATAGTGAAGTACTGGTACACTTGAAAAATATTGAAATGATTGATATTTGATATAGCTACTAAAATGATATATCCTCCTTCCTGTAATTCATCATTCTTCATTACAGAAGCTTAAAAGGCAGAGGTTCTTTTAGTGTTACTATTAGCAGTTCAATTCAACATGCCTAATATCAGATTTTAACAATACACAGTGAAATTTTAAGAAATGAATAGTAATATTTTGTTTTTACTTTTTACATCAGGAGTGCCAGCATACATATACAAATGTAGATTTTATATCCAATAATTGAACTCTATTAACATGTTTAACATGTAAATAAACAAACAAATATTGGAATCATAATATGGTGTCCTGTTGGACTCAGAATAAATACCTTTGTCTTCTACTTGTTCATGTGTTAATGTTACATCATCTGAATTGTTGGAATCGTTATTCTTCTGTTCACTGTAAAAAACACAACAATGACACTGACAATTTTATTTAAGAAATAAATCATGGAAGCCAGAATGTGTTGGGAGTTTTAACATGGATTTATGTAACTCGAATAAAACTGCGCCATCTATCGGCATTATTCGGGTTACAAGCTATGCTGCCTATGGAAAAGTCGGTCACATTCTCCGGCGCATGTGCTAATGAGATTATACCGAATGGATAACTCACTCGTTTGTTAACAAAGCGAAAGATGGAGGTCATGTTAGAATTTTTGATATATACTCCATCTATTATCACGACATAATTTTAATGAAAGATAAGAACAAGAAAAAGTCTTGCTAAAGATTTCAAATGTTTATACAATGCAGATTTAATTGCCATATTTTGATGATTTTTTCCATCATGCCTCTCATGAAGATCACTGTCGCTGACACGAAAATTTATGTCAAACAAATTTTGATTAGAAATCAAAATATTTGAAATATTACAATGTAGCAGAGATCACTTTGGGACTGTGCCCATCACCACTGGCACAAAAAATTGAACCATTTTAATTAGAAGATACAAAAGGGGTAATCAAAGACTGTAAATCGAAGACCAAGCTATACAATGACCAACGGTGATCCACAAAACTAATGCAGTACCTGCCCAATAAAACATCATTTTAGTTTGTTACTCTTGTAAAATTCTGTGGACAAGTCTTGAAAGAGGTAAGGACATGATTGTGACCATGAGAAAAGTAACATACAATGTATTTGTGGCACAGATATTCCTTAGGGACAGGTAAGAAAAATATCGTATAAAACAAAATTTTTAGTGACACACTTGATGTCATGTGGTATGAAATTGAAAACTATGATGTAAACATATGGAAATTTCATATAATCTTCTTACATATTGAAAATAACATAATTCATAAATATTTGGTTAAATTACTATGAACACGGTGACTTGAAATCCAGATAAGAAAATGAGAAAGAATAAAAGGCAAACGATTAGTAATAATTTAATAATGATAAAACTAATACGCTCGAAACCAGACACAAATTAACATTCTTGGACAGCCTCTGTCAACACGTGTCATTTTTTATTAGTTGATAATAACTAAAGGTTTTAGTAAAGCTACATCTTGTTCATAGATAAATCTGGGAAGTTTCACACAATCATATAGTCTACTCCGATACTCTAACTCACAAGTAAATTACATTTCAGGTGTTTTTACACTGATTTTCGTGACCAGTTCAATATCACAACTTATAATTCTAGGACTACATTTAGTACAGGACATCTCAACACAAAACAAACTCCTTGGAAATTATCTTGGCTTTTCAGTGTAAAATGTTATGCAGTTGATTTCATTTATGATGTATCCCATGAAACCAATGGGAACACAAAAAAACAATAATTCATTTTTATTTTACTTTTCAGGAAAGAACAGGAAACAATACATACACACATGAAGCTCTGCAGCTGAAATACAAGTTAGATAATGAGTTTGGATTGGTTTTTGTGGTAAATATTATTCTATAGCATAAATACGGTGTCCCCTTGGTTACTCCAATAACCTTTTTATTTTGCAGTTTATTTTAATATTTCCGGTAATGCATACATCATGAAATATGTAATTAGGGGTAAAACATGATAATTAACTCACAATAATTACATATTACTACTTATAATTTACTAGTATCTTCATTAATAAAAGTTACTGGTTAAAAGTCTCTCAAACAACTTATTGTTTTTGGTCTGTTTCTTATTATTATTTTTCTTCGTTCGTTCTCCTTTCCATGCATCTAAAGTTGTGCACATCCTTTCTTAGAAACTGTAAGTCAGAAATATACTTGAGATTTTGAATGTCTGAATTGATCCTAATATGTAATGTAGATATTTTTAGTGTTGGGACTCCTAATGGTATATTTTTAGGGGTTCAAACAGTGATCTAACTAGAGAATCTTATTTGTTTGGGTTACTTATGTCACAGTTGACTGTTACACTTGCAATTCAATTCAATATTGAATGAAACACAAATAGAAATTCACCTACATTGTTCATAGGGATTGCAAATCAGGCACAGCCTATGTAAGTGCTCTCCCACAATTATTAAAGGACATCAGATTAACAAAAATGTTAAGTAAGATTACACATAAGTTAATAATGAAGATATGATATACATATATGATTTACATATTAATTCCTCTTAATCACAGGGGGCCGGCATGGTCATGATCGTATGGTGGTATGGTGGTTCGATATAAAACTACCTACGCAATTTGTGCCTATCACCACTAACGTTGTGAGGTCGAATCCTGCTCGGGCAAGGTGTACTCGATACAGTATTATGTGATAAAGTTTTCAGTGACTTGAGGCAAGTCGATGGTTTTCTCCTTTTCTCCTGGTACTCGGGTTTCCTCCACCAATAAAACTGACCGCCACGATATTACTGAAATATTGTTGAAAGTGGCGCCAAGCACCCTAACCGTCTTATTCACTGACTTAGGACGTTTTTCTTAACTATGAATTTTTCCTGTTTTTGCAATACTACATTTGGTCTAAATTTAACTATTGTTTGTAACACATAAAAAGAATATGGCGAGTCCAGATTAAAAATTATTCTTTTTTTTTCAATTTTGATTATTATGAACTACATGAATCTGTATCATGGATTTAACTTTAAACTGAAGTAATTACTACAGTGTGTTCATCTGATAAAAACATAGATATCAAATCAAGCATGACACGTTTCTGAAATAACCTTCATCATGTAGCTCAAAATCGAAAGATTGGAAGGCCAAATAATTAAAATATTGGGAGCAATAAAACCAAAGGGTCTATCTAAAGACAGTTAAGATAAGAATATTGTTATAAAAGTGAAGTTTGTCAATTATACACTGCACTTAAACAGGGATCCAATAAAAAATGTTTGTTATATTGATATGATTCCATTTATAAATATGACATTATGTTAATGGCTTGCTTTATTCAATTTCATGTAAATTAACCGGAATATTAATTAAATTTCATTTGGAGTAATGATGCTGGATATGATCAGATAATTTTATATCTGTTTGAAAGTATACTGGTAACTACTTTATTAATGGACACAAGTTCAGACAGGGATACTTCTAGCAATTTATTTTGCAGAGTTCAGAAGACATTTCTGAAAATTTTAGTGAGTCCCACCATTGAAAAAATCTAAAATCTGAAAACTTTGATGAGTCCAGGACTCATTTAGTTGAATTGCAATGAACTATATTTAGAGATCACTTTTATCAGACATTTTAATAGCTACTTTTGACATGTAATATACATGTACAGCATCATGGAAAGGAATTTTAGTATACAAATATTTCTTTTCTACGCAGGTGGCTTACCAAAAGATATTGCAGTTGTCGTACATAGACAAATTCCTAACAGATATACAGATGGAGTTCAGGAATAAGTATAAAGATTGTTTGACTGATGGCACAGCATTTTGAAACTTTCATTTTATGGCTGATTTCAATCAGATTTTGAAGGCAAAATAGGGTAAGAGTTATGGTGATTAACGCCACTTTCAACAATATTTCAGTCATATCGTGGCAGTCAGTTGTATTGGTGGAGAAAACAACTGACCTGCCGCAAGTCACTGACAAACTTTATCACATAATGTTGTATCAGGTACACCTCGCCTGAGCAGGATTCCAACTCACACTGTTAGTGGTCATAAGCACTGATTGCATACATAGTTGTAAATCCTAGTACCATGCGATCACGACAATGAAAGCCCTCTCATTCATTCCTATGTACATTGCAAATGTGTATGGAAATATGGAAAGCTTTCCCCGGTATTTCAGTTGACACTTTTTTTGAAAAATGAAGATGAAAATGAAGACATATGAAGAATCTACAAAATCTAAGAAAAGTGTTGCATCAATGATATAATATAGAAAGGATGAAAAGAAACCAGCCAAAGGAAAGGAGAACAAAGCAGCGAAAGGTATCAATTAGATCTTATTGATTTTGTTCCTTACATTGAGAAGTACTATATAAGATGTCATTTAATAGCTTTTCAAACAAACAATTTGCCTTCTTTAAGCACATATTTTATCAACAATCATTTCAAACAACATGCACTCTCTCTCTCTCATTATAGGGGTGGTCTTGATCGTATGGTAGTTGGATTTACAACTACCTATATGCAATCAGTGCCTATCACCACTAAAGTTGTGAGTTCGAAGCCCATTAATGGCGAGTTGTACTGTACTCGATACAACCTTTTGATGATACAGTTTGTCAGTAACTTGTAGCAGGTCGGTGGTTTTCTCCAGTTTCCTCCAGCAATAAATCTGACCGCCTCGACATAACTTAAGCATTGTTAAAAGTGGCATTAAACACCATAAACCAACCAACTCTCTCATTATGAAAAGAAAGTTCCACCCAATATCTACAAAATGAACAAAATTATTGAACATATTAAAAAAAACCACGACATATAGAATTGGAAATCCAGCGTCCTGACTTGGGACTGTTACAAAAATGCGGTGGGAGTAAAATTGTTAATTAAATGGTTACTAAGCTTCCCCTCTTAGTAAATGAATATCCAATGGCAATACAGATATAAATAGATGTTTAATAAAATTAAAAAGATTCAATTCCACTAAAAAGGCCACATGCTGTCACAAAAATATATACTGTATTTGAAACTTGACAGAGGACTTTTTCTTAATTCTTATAAAATTACTTTATAGCCAGTTACATCCATATACTGTGAAAGTACTTTTCTTCGTGGGCATCAATTTTCGTAGTTTGGTTAAACATTACAAGTTCATGGATTCGTAAATTCATGGATTTTGTGTTTGTACCCAAAATAAAATTTGCGGATTTTATATTTTCAACATTATAAGTTTCATTCGGTAGCAAATCTTAGAGAAAGCTTCAATACATTAGACAGATGAGCCGTAGAATTATGCAATTATGTAAGATCAATTTTACTTGTTATTTCTCTTTGTGTTGTGTATTTGCGAACGGTATGTTGGTAAGAATAAATCCACACTAGCAACAAATACGGTCATGCGTTATTTTATCTTGCATACTGCTTTTATGGACAGAAAATCGACGTTGAGAAAACAGCGAGGACGATAGTAACGCAAATGAACGATGATAGTAACGTAAGAATTTGCAAATCTGATGATGATAGTAACGACGAAAAGATGATAGTAACGATACAAGGATGATAGTAACGTCAAAAAATTATGGAATAGCAACTATAAAATATTTGTTTTACAATACCGCTGGTGAATGCTGGAATTACGGAACAGGATAATAATCCAACTTACAGTTAACCTAATACACCATGGTGTGCACATGCAGGCTATTTTCCAAACAATTTTGGCTTTTGAAGTCATGTTTTACAAACGTTACATTGGGACTTGGTTAAAAACTTGTTTTCTGTTTTGTCAAACGGATGCATCTAAGGATACCGCAAAGTTTCCTGTATTTTGGCAAAAGTGTATTTTCAAACCATTCAGAATATTAAGGGAACGACCATTTAAATTGAAGGTAGGTTATAGTTTTTATTTTCACTCAGAATAATTATTTCGACACGGAAGTCACGACATTCATTTCTTGCGCGCTGCAAGCTCGAGATTTTTTTCAAAGTGTAACAAGACATTTTGTAGCAAAAACTCTGGATCAGAAAATCGATTTTTCTCTTATATGAAGATGCGAATATTTTTTGTAACATTGGAAGTCAGATTATTTTTTAAGAAAAAAAATATACCGCCCTTTTCAAGTTAAATGGTCCGTCCCTAATAAATAGTGTGTAATTAGACAATGCCACTGTTTACAAGAATTTGTATTTTGAAGGACACAAAATATCCATATGCATACTGCAATTAGTTGGTAAGGTTATTCTAACTGATCATACATCATGTATGTGTTAACAATCATTGACCCGTATACAAAGTTATCAGTGGCAGAACGACACAGAACTTCAGGTAGGTGGAGGCCTGTGTGTCTTCATAAAGGCTGTAAAATATACGTGACAATGGAAACCAAAACTTCTTTATGTATAACTGACAAGTCAGACATTCCTGTAAATGATACAATGAATACAACAAAATAAGAAATTCTGGAATATAACCTTTCCCTACCCAAATGATACACTTAGCATCAAAATGTAATGACTGGTACAATTTACAATCATGCAAATTAATTTTTAAACCTTATATGTAGAATGAGATTCATGTAGACAATTATAGAGTGAATTATCCATAATTATTTATATGATATGAACGTTTTATTTGGATTTGTTTTTAAATGATTCTAAATTAAGCTTCATCACTTTCCTTGGGACAAAATGCCAATAAAACGCAATATTATTGAAAAATTACTTTGTGAGGGCATTAGATATACGTGTATGTTATAACTGAAAGTAACTTTTAACAACACTGATTATGATCGAAAACTTACGACCAATTACAAACATCTTCATTTTCACTTCTGTTTTTTTACTAACTTGATATTTTACAGAACATGTACATTTTAGTTTTACATTGATTCAAGATTTCGAAATATTTAAGAAAAAAACTCCGACACATTGATATGTGTAACATGTGGAAAATGAACATAATATATGAAAAAAAAACATAGCAGAATGAACATGTCATGCAAAATGCAATATTGAACAATTAAAGCAAAGCAAATGAACATGAAATAGTACTTCCCACACAAAGGTTTATAATCTTGTGTGTGAGAATAATTCAAAATTTCTAGCACAGTGTAGAACTAAAAATTGCTACCATCTACCGACTGTAATGATACATCCTGAAATCGAGCAATATACTGTCTAAGGAGGAACTTAAGGCGGAAACAAACCGGCCAATTTTTAGTACTGTTTTATATTTAGCCCAAAATTAAGTTGTTTATATCTTTAAGGAATTTTCTAAAAATTCTCAAACATTTCACAAGTATTCAAAATATCATTTACTATGCGTGTACAGATTCCATTTTCAGAAAAATAAAAAAAATAAGAAATTATTAACTAACAAAGGTGATTTTCGGACGAAACATTTTTCACATCAGCAGTAGATTCAGTCTATGTAAATTACCCATCATTCAATAATTTCATCCTTAATTGCTCTAGAATACATAAGAATGGACGCAGGCCAGAATTTTTTAATTCGACTCCAATAAAACGCACGTTCAATTTTTGGTGCGTTTGATTTGTTGTATTGATTAATTCTTAAACAGCTTTTTAAGTATCTTGATTTTATATCTCGAATTTTTCTTTGTTACATAAAACATTTTGGAAAAAATAAACGTAATTAATTGCAGACTTGATGATTTCATTTCTGAGTGAAAAATGTTTGTTTTACGAGAGTCAAAAAATGAAAGTTCTTCATTTTGAAAGAATTTCATATTAATACCAAAACATTATTTAAGAAAAGAATGATTACTCTAAAGACATAGAAGGAAGTTGTACGATATTTACAATGGTGCCGGAGGATATAGAATCAACTGTGTGCCACTATCAACACAATATACTTACAACAACCAATGTCTGATTCAAAGGCTGCTCCATGCTATCCATCTCTTAAAGGCTATCAACGGTGAAACCGTAAAGAACATAATTCAGATGTAGCTGATCTTCGTAGGGGTTTTGATTTTAGCACAGTAAGCTATTTTGAACTTTCACACAGTTTGTAGCAGCTACAGATCATATAAGATACTGATATACTAATTAACGACCTTTAATTTGACAATAAATCATTTTCTGGAAGCTTGAAATACAGTTTACCTGCGGAAACCACCACTCAAAATTTCACGTTACTATCATCTCTTATTTCCGTTACTATCGTCTTTGTTTTTATATTGACTTTCGTTACTAGTATCCTCGCTGTCTTTTCAACGTCGATTTTCTTTCCATTAGAGCAGTATGCAAGATAGAATAAGCATGACCGTATTTGTTGCTAGTGTAGATTTATTCTTACCAACATACCGTTCGCAAATACACAACACAAAGAGAAATAATAAGTAAAATTGTTCTTACCGGTTTTTTCCCTCCTCCATCTTGGGATGGTAGTAACGATCGTTACTATCATCAGTTTAACACCAGTGATCTAGATACCGATAAAAGATTCGTTGAAGTTATACGACCCTGTGTAACCTACGAACGGCACATTTGTTTAATCCGCCAGCAAATGTAGTCCTCAGTTTCCAGGATCCGACTAGATACTCAAAGTAACATTATATAAGATATTGTAATTTTTAGCGGTATAACTAAAATGACAACGACCATAGTTTTAAGCTTAATCTTTATGAGGTTTAATTGAATGTTCAAATCAGGAAACTTCCACAATGCAGGAGAGTTTACACCATTTACCCAAGAGCTTCTGGGAGGGGGTATAGCTAGGTGACCTCCAGACCCCGGTCAAAGCTAAATTTGTCTCCTCTCTATGCTAGGCAATCTTCTCCACCAACGTTTTAAAAACAGCCTCAGATGAAACTTTGTGTGTCCACGTTTAGAAAATCCTCAAATCTCGCATGATTACGTGTGATGTTGGCACTTATGATAGACTAATCCGGATTTTTGTAGTGTTGTTCCATACGAGTTATCGTTCTTGCAGGCAGGTGTTTTCGACTTCCAGTATTACCCTAGATTGCTGAACATAATAAAGAATAATAAACATTTCATTACATTAACAATAGTCCTGAAACTCATTTCGATTTAAATATCATATAAATCACTGTTTTGCATAGCGAATGATGAAATCACCCTTGTATAATATGCATGCAATTCCTATTATAGAAAGGGTGTATAGCGGTTGGAAAGGCATTTGTTATACCGGTATATGCATGTGTTGCAAACAATTTCTTGAAATCAAAATGTAAATCAACAAAAACTAGAACATTTTTCGACAAAATAATTCTGGCTTTTAAATGTAGATAAGTGAATACGGCTTGTAAGGCACTCACTGCTATTGGGATTCTTGGTTATATGCTTTCGTCTTTTGTTTTGTTTTTTTTGTTTTTTCATTGCAAAAAAATATTTAAAAAGCAACCATCGTCAGAAGATTTAATAACAAGTAATAATTTTTAAACTGAGCTTAAAAATTATTACTTATTACGATAGTTGTTGTTTTTTTTTATTGGGGTGTTCAATGGTTGCGTCCATGTATTCTCAGAGTATTTTTTTTAATTTAATTATTTTTTAAATTTGAATTTTTCGAAGATTCCATTTGAAAATGTTTCTCGACTTCCATCAGTGAGTATTCGATGTCGATATATCCTATATATTAGAAGTAGTTGTAAAAAGCATCAAAAGTACTTTTTATTTATGTCGGAAAGTCAAAATAAGTATATCATGTCGGTATGCCACAATACCAAATGTTCCAGTCGAACAGACCACTGATTTTATTTAGAAATAACAGCGTATTCGAGTTGACCGCGATAAATTAAACTAAAATTACGGACTAAATATTGACTGCGTGATATCAGACGAAGAAAAGTTTGAAGATGTCAAAGTGGTTATTAGAAGCTGTATATCGAAGAAGGACGGACAAAATGGCCAAAAGAGAAATGACAAGGACACTACACGGAAAACTAAAGATCTAGCAATACGAAATGACGTGCATGTATCCGAGTCCATAGAGATCACAAGATTTGAATGTAAGCTAAAAGTAATAATTTTCTGAAAATGTAGCAATATTAACTTTGTGAGATGTATTAACGATAAACATAAGGAGAAGTAAATTAATACAACTGCAAGCGGATTGTAATGGAAAATATCTAGTGTGAATATGCATTGCTTATAATATAGAGACTGGAGTTAAAATATATTATAGGCTATTGTTTAGCTGGTATTGTGTTCCAAAGGTTAACATTTAATTCGTCCAAAGCCACATTTCCTTTTCTATGTACATAGAAGGAAAGTAGTATGGTGTAAGGGAGTAGAAAGATTAGATGGAGTGCCGATTGCATAACCACCTCATAATCCTAACTCTAACCCTAACCCATAACCCTAACACTAACCCTAACCCTAATCCCAACCCTAACCTTAACACTAACCCTAACTCTAAACCTAAACCAACCCTAACACTAACCCTAACCCTAACCTTAACCCTAACCCTAGCTCTAGCCCTAAGCCTATAGCTAACCCTAGGTAAAAAAGTATTTATTATTAGATAATAGGTTTTTATAACCTACAATAAAAATGTATCGAGGGTAATTATTTATAAAACACAATACCTACTTCAGATTAATAATAATCATCAAACAATTAAATGGTTTAATATACATAGATCGAATACACTTTGATGACCTATAATTAAAATATATCGAGGATATTAATTGATCAAATATTTATTATTGTAATAAATTTACATCTAATGTTGATTAAAATATTTTTATGATTGTTTTCTAACTAGTTATTTGGATACTTTAATTCATTTAGTTTAAAAATCCAGACTTTTTTTTAATATCATAGTGAAATTCACCTCTGAAATGATTATTAATTAAAACATAAACGTTGGTAAAATTTACATACATGTTATAATGAGCAATACAAATTTCAAGAAACAGTGACATTACAACACTAAACCTAACTATTCACATTAGTCCGAATCATTATTTTAGGTGATTTCTAACTATTATTTATGTTTTTTTTTATCTATAAAAATGCTAGCACCTTTCTGGATATTAAAAAAGTAAAATACCGGCAATACAATTTTAATTATCTCCTCCTATTTCACGATAGCTTATACCATATTCATTTGGTATTTAATTATAAAATTAATATTGTCTGATGAGTGCTTTAAAACGATATATATCACCGGGTTTTCTTTTTAATAACCTATATAAAGAAAGCAATGATAGTCTTCCCAATGTTGAGGATGGAGTGTGTAGGTCTTATCACTAAAGGGAAATAACGTTACTCGGTATATATGTTCGATGAGAATGGGGGAGATAACTCAATGTGTATGTTCAAAGGGAAATAATTATAAGCTTCCAGTACAGTTAAACGTATTCAAAGGGAAGTAACTCTGAACATAACACAACGACACGATTTCGTTGGTATAATTTATTACGTATAATACATTCTATTATGAAGACACGGCAATGCTTGGTAATATACAATAGTCGTTTTAACACGATTTCGTCCGTTTATTAAGTGCAATACATTCCATAATAGCGACTTTTTCCAAGATAATGCACGACAAAATACAGTTTTAACAGTTTGATTGTTTATTAAGTTCAATACATTATATCATAACGACAATTACAATGCATGACAATATACAATGGTAAAAGCTGGACCTTAAAAATGTTGTCCTCGTTTTCTATCTGGAAATTGGTCATCCAAGATCGTGGATATCCACCTCCGCCGCCACCACCACCACCACTACCACCACCAAATCCCCCACCACCACCACCACCACCGCCGCCGCAATCACCAATACAGACAAATAAGCAATCGTGGATATCCATCGCCGCCGCCATCCGCAGTGTCTAAAGGCTAAGAGGTTCCGCTGTTGCTCTTGTTCTTCCTCCTGTGGAGGAGGAGGAGGGGTGGAGGAAGAGGTGAAGAGGAATGTGGGGGATGATGGGGATGTGGAGTATGAGAAAGCATAGGTATAGAAGAGGAGGATGTGGAGGAGGAAGAGGAGGAGGATGAGGATGAGGAGGAGGGGGGAGGAGGAGGAGGAGGAGGAGGAAGAAGCAGGGATGAGGATGAGGAGGAGTGTATGGAGGAGGGGGGATGTTATGGAGGGGGAGGAGGGGAGGAGGAGTAAGCAGAGAAGGAGGAGGAGGATGTGGAGTAGGAGGAGACAGCGGAGGAGGATGACGAGGGGAGGCGAAGGAGGATGTAGAAGAGGAGGAGAATTCGGAGGAGGATGACGAGGGGAGGCGGAGGGGGTGGAGGATGTGGAAGGGAAAGCGGGGGAGGAGCAGAGGAGAAGGAAAATTATGTATAGGAGGAGGAGGGGAGGAGGAGGAGGGGAGGCGAAGGAGGAGGCAATAGAGGAGAAGGAGCTATAGAGAGGATGAGGGAGATGTGGTGGAGGGAGAGGATAAAGGAGGAGGAGGAGGAGGGTAGGAGGAGGAGGAAGAACAACAGGAACACCGGGACCTCGTAGCCTGTCGACATTGCGGGTGGCGGCGGCTGCGGCGGCGGGCCGCTGGATATCCACGATTGCTTATATGTCTGTATTGGTGATGGTGGCGGCGGTGGTGGTGGTGGCGTTGTGGAGGAGGTGGTGGTGGTGGTGGTGATGATGGTGGTGGTGGTGATGGCGGTGTTGGTAGCGGCGGAGGTGGTGGCGACAGCGGTGGCGGCGAAGGTGGATATCCCGATCTTGGATAACCAATCTCCAGATAGAAAACGAGGAAAACATTTTTAAGATCTAACTCTTAACATTGTATATTGTCATGCATTGTAATTGTCGCTATGAAATAATGTATTGAACTTAATAAACAATCAAACTGATAAGATTGTATTTTGTCGTGCATTGTCTTGAAAAATGTATCTATTATAGAATGCATTGTACTTAATAAACGGCCGAAATCGTGTTAAGACGACTATTGTATTTTTGCAAGCATTGTCCTGTCTTCATTATAGAGTGCATTATACGTAATAAATTATACGAACGAAATCGTGTCGTTGTGTTATGTTCAGAGTTACTTCCCTTTGAATACGCTTAACTATACTGGAAGCGTATAATTACTTCCCCTTGAACATACATGTTGAGTTATTTCCCCTATTTTCATCGAACATACACACCGAATAAAGTTATTTCCCTTAGTTTATAAACTCTGATCGAACATATATACCGAATAACGTTATTTCCCTTTAGTGATAAGATCTACACACTCCATCCTCAACATTGGGAAGACTATCATTGTTTTGTTTATATAGGTTATTAAGAAGAAAATCCGATGATATATATCGTTTTAATGCACTCATCAGACAATATTAATTTTATAATTAAATACCAAATTAATATGGAATAAATTATCGTGAAATAGGAGGAGATAATTAAAATTTTATTGCCGGTATTTTTACTTTTTTAATATCCAGAAAGGTGCTAGCATTTTTATAGATAAAAAAACATAAATAACAGTTAGAAATCACCTAAAATAATGATTCGGATTAATGTAAATAGTTAGATTTAGTGTTGTAATGTCATTGTTCCTTGAAATTTGTATTGCTCATTATAACATGTATGTACTCAGGCAATATGTAAATTTTACCTACGTTTATGCTTTAATTAATAATCATTTCACAGGTGAATTTCACTATGATATTAAAAAAAAGTCTGGATTTTTAAACTAAATGAATTAAAGTATCCCATTAACTAGTCAGAAAATAACCCTCAGGGAGTCATAAACATATTTTAATCAACATTAGATGTAATTTTATTACAAGAATAAATATTTGATAAATTAATATCCTCGATATATTTTAATTGTAGGTCATCAAAATGTATTCGATCTATGTATATTGAACGATTTAATGGTTTGATGATTATTTTCAATCTGAAGTAGGTATTGTGTTGTATAAATAATTACCCTCGATACATTTGTATTGTAGGTCATATGAACCTATTATCTACTTATAAATACTTTTTACCTAGGGTTAGCTATAGGCTTATGACTAGAGCTAGGGTTAGGGTTAAGGTTAGGGTTAGGGTTATTGTTAGGGTTAGGGTTAGGCTTAGAGCTAGGATTAGTGTTAGGGTTAGGATTAGGGTTAGGGTTAGCGTTAAGGTTATGTGTTAGGGTTAGAGTTAGGATTAGGAGGTGGTTATGCAATCCGCACTCCATGTAATCTTTCACTTCCCTCACACCATAGTACTAAGGAAATATTTGTTTGCAATGTTTCCTGTATGTTTTACATTCATATCATGGATGGTGAAATGGTCCGTCCACTTAAGTGAGAAAAGTCATATTTTCTATCCATACGTATATATATATTTTCAAAAAAGTATATCTATATACATATATATGTACCATCTGCATACGCTTTTAAAAAATACAGAGGCAGCTGTTTGTTTTGTTGATATTGGTGGGGTTGTTGACAATCACTTTTTAATTTTTCTTTTCATATTTTTTTAAATAATCCGTTTTTTTTTTTTTAGAATGTCGACTAAATTCCTCTTTTATTTTTGAATTAAACACATTTCATTAACAAATTATATACCTGATAGCAACTACACAGTGAACTATTTAAATTTACATAAAGATGTAAAAACAAAGCAAAAAGGCGGAAAAATCAAACAAAGGAACATGATACTTCTATGTATTAGTCAAAGGACGTTGCTTATGGAAGAAAAAAAAAAGAGATGAGACCTGTATGATTAACAAAATATATTGCGGTATATTTTTTTATAATAAAAAACTTGAAATGGTTAAAAAAAAATGCTCTGGTTCTGATGTTTTAAATATTATTCCTCTTTTAAATTTGCGTTGAATCACACGAGAATTTTATGAAACGGATATTGGCTATTCATGAAGGAAGTGGTACAAATTTATTTAGTTTTACAGTACGATTGTCTGTGTTTCCTGTCTTCATTAGAGACAGTTTCCGCTAAAACAGATTCCATTGATAAATTATTACAAGTTACAATGTATTATAAGTTGTCATGGCTTTCATACATACATATTTGTGCTGGTTTATTTTTATTACTTCATCTGCAGGTCAGTAAAATAGATTCGGGATAGAACAAGTTTCAAAACTTTGTGTTCTTTAACGTTAAAAGAGCGCTTACACGGTCGAATTTTCCCTTCAAATGTCCATTTATACAATAGGTTCGCTTACACGGCCGAATTTTCCCTTTCGATGTCCATTGACGCTAAAGATGCGTCAAGTTTATACGGCCGAATTTTCCCTTCAGATGTCCATTGACACTAAAGGTGCGTTTTTAAACACGGCAAAATTTTTCTCTTCAAATTCGCTTCAAATTGTATTTGTCCGACTGTTACAAACACAAATTTGACCGTATAAAACGCATATTAAATGCACTTCTCTTAATAAAACAGTGTAATTAAACATCTGTCACATTCTATTGTCGTTTGAATATAACATGACGGAAGTAGGTTGGTACAGTCGTAGCCCTGCGGAACTGTACAATGTAGCTCTTAACAGTCTTTTTTTTATCGCAGTAAAAGAAATATGTTTCATTTAGAAACTATCCTTTACAACGGGGGCAAACATAAACCAAGTAAAATACCAGTAAAAGCTACGGTTCATCAGATAGGTACAGTCGGGTTTATTTCATCATTATAACGTTTGTAACGATGGACAACATATATATTTGATAATACAAAGAAAAAAGTTATAAAACTGGACAACATATTTTATAAAGAACGTTTGTAAAAATGGACATTATATTTGATAAAAAATGTTTGTAAAAATTGACAACATATTTGATAAATAGGGGTAATAACAAAATTACCAAACACAGAGCAATCTTCCAAAGGGAAAGTCAAAACTCATGAATCAATAAACAGACAAAATCAGTCAACAACAGGGAAACTGGGAAATAAAGAATATTTGTAAAAATGAACATGATATTTGATAAAGAAGGTTTGTAAAAAGTGAAAAGATATTTGTTAAAGAACTTTTGTAAAAATAGACACCATATTTGATCAAGAACGTTTGTAAAAATGGACAACATATTTGATAAAGAAGGTTTGTAAAATTTGAAACGATATTTGTTAAAGAACGTTTGTAAAAATGGACAAGATATTTGATAAAAAACGTTTGTTAAAATGGACAACATATTTGATAAATAAGGGTAATAACAAAATTACCGAACACAGAGCAATCTTCCAAAGGGAAAGTCAAAACTCATGAATCAATAAACAGACAAAATCAGTCATCAACCGGGAAACTGGGAAATACAGAATATTTGTAAAGAACGTTTGTAAAAATGGACAACATATTTGATAAAGAAGGTTTGTAAAATTTGAAACGATATTTGTTAAAGAACGTTTGTAAAAATGGACA